>JAHRHJ020001322.1:0-25948 GCA_019776745.2 Taxus chinensis
GGACTATGGGAGAAACTTTACAATTACACTCTCGATGGCTTCTTCAACACACCTTAACTGATGGCTTCCTTTGCACACTTCTACAATATTTCTCTCACTACTTCTTTCTATGCTAAATGAGGGGGGTAGCTTCTCTATTTATAGAACTTACAGGCTTATCCATCTTATCTCTAAGATGGGATAAGAAATCCACTCTGACGAATCATATTCCATACCTTAACTCTTATCTGTACATGTAAGCTTATCTCTTAAGATAAGATAAACCTATCATTTTACATGGGTTTCCACATTTTTAGAATTTTTACAAATAAAATACACAAAATATTTATGACCTCACTCCTGTCCTTATTACCATATAATATTCTAATTCCTAATCATGTAGACCCTACTTCTCTAATTACCCAAACTTGACATTTTAATATTACCGGACCACTTACGACAAATATTTACTTTTTACAACATTCCTATTGTACTTGACTATTACCGTACTCCACATACTTGCGGCGTCGTACTGGCAGCGCCGTTATCTTCTATCGGACGCTACTACTAATTACACTTAACAACATTCTATTCCTAATACATACATTAATGAAATAGAAATTATGGAGGAAAATTTTAGTGTCGACAGTACTAACATTAATTGTATATTTTTGTTTGTAATATTTACTCTTTTGTAATTATTGGTGGACATGATGTTGTAACTCATTTGTGTGTGTGTGTGTGTGTGTATATATATATATATATATTTGTTATTAGTTGTTAAATATTGGTAATTGTAATGTTGTGAATGTTTAATGAAAGTTGAAGCTATAAAAATTATGTGATATCATACTCTGACTCTCAATTTGGCATATGGGGGCAAGTCCCTCTACAAAAATAGGAATCGGTGCATGCTGAAGGGGCTTGTCCCTTAGGATGCCACATCGATATGTCCAACTATCGTTCTGTGATGAAGGGGCTTGCCCCTTAGGATTCTGCATGGATAGATGGGCAGTAGACTGTGCTGAGAAGAGGTTTTTAAAGTCACCCACCGACCTTCCACTCAGAAATGCACCCTCCCATAATATCACAACCGTCCCTTTTGCAATGGATGGTTGTGATATTATGGGAGGGTGCATCTTGGGTGAAGGATATCCGTTGGCATTTATCGATACTTCAATTTTTCATGGTTATTATGATTATTTTATCATATTAGATGACATATATTTGATTTGACATGTACCATACTAACATTAATTGTATATTTTTGTTTGTAATAGTTACTCTTTTGTAATTGTTGGTGGACATGATGTTGTAACTCATTTGTATATATATATATATATATATGTTATTATTTGTTAAATATTGGTAATTGTAATGTTGTGAATATTTAATGAAAGTTGAATACTCTGACTCTCAATTTGGCATATGGGGGCAAGTTCCTCTGCAAAGACAGGAATCGGTGTGTGCTAAAGGGGCTTGCCCCTTAGGATGCCACATCGATACGCCCAACTATCGTTGCATGATGAAGGGGCTTACCCCTTAGGATTCCGCATCAATAGATAGGTAGTAGACTGTGCTGAGAAGAGGTTTTTAAAGTCACCCAATGACCTTCCACTCAGAAATGCACCCTCCCATAATATCACAACAGTCCCTTTTGCAATGGACAGTTGTGATATTATGGGAGGGTGCATCTTGGGTGAAGGATAGCCATTGGCATTTATCGATACTTCAATTTTTCATGGTTATTGCGATTATTTTATCATATTGGATGACATATATTTGATTTGACATGTACCGTAATAATGTTAATTGTATATTTTTGATTTGTACTAGTTGCTCTTTTGTACGGTGAATATGAATACCATGAGCCTAATATCTCGCAATCATGTTTGTAAAATTGAGAGATACAAAAATACAAGTTTCCATGTAAATTAAAGATGAAGGGTGTTCACATAAAAAGTTTGATAGTTTTTAGCTAAATGTCGTATTCTTTGTCACATTATAGATGACCATATTGTGATATAGTTGTGCACTGGAAGTAGTAGGCAGCCGTATAAATATTTATTTTCCTTACATTTCAATACTGTCTTTTATACACGTGGCTTTTGAATTAGTCAAAAATTCAAATTCTTCTAATGTTTTAAGATGGTATTCATGTTGATGATGAATCACAAGTAAAAATTTAATTTGGTAAGTATGAAATAAGTATTTCATTAATGATACAAAACTGCATTTAATAATTTTTAGGATGGGAAGTAGGCCCAAATGGTAGAGCATGATCGATATTCCTGTCCAAAAGATTACAGAGGAAAAGATTTAGTTTTCATATGATGACCTAGAATGGACACCAATAGGGGATGAGCCGAGAATCGACATTTTTTCCGCCATACCGTTCGCAAGACTACATGCATTTCTAAAGGGGGAAGGTTCTAACAAAAGTTTTGAGACTACCTTCACCCACACACATCACATGTCAACAAATATAGAAAATCCAAAACCACAAACAACCAAGCCATATTCTAGGTTTGGAAATTCGCTAACAAAATATTTTTTCGTACGATCTTTTCGTAAACAGTTGTATAACATTTGATGTTACCATTTTTAATGCAGTTATTAGTGTTCGTATGGTCCAAGTGACAATAGAAATAAGTTAGTAACAAGTGAAAAAGTGAGTAGGTGTATAATTAAAAGGGGTTTCCAATGTCATTTCAATGTGAAGGATTTTTTATGGGAGACTGACAATGGTGATAATATTATACAACCATCTGTTTTATTGTGATGTAAATGGTGAGTGTTGTCATGGGAAGAACGAAAATACCATTAATGATCCTCGTCTGAATGTTGCCATGTACTTATCTGATGAATGCAAAACTTATATTGAGATTATTTTGTTAATGGGAGTCACCGTGGACATGGTGTATGATAAATATATAGAGGATCCATCAAACGTGGGTATATCGAGCAGGAGAGATGAATACATGACAAGAAAGGATGCGGTGAATGCGTGGAAAATATTTCACTGCATAAGGTCTCAAAATCATTCCGATGATGCCATGAGTGTGAAATTATGGCATGCGGAGGAAAGAGACATATTTTTCTACTATCAACGCCCAAATGGAACCACCGTTCCATTCATCACGGGGTTGCAAACACCATGGATGTGTAAGAGAATGGTTCAACATTCACACAATTCCATAATCTCCATGGACTCAATGTTTACTACCAACAAATATGGCGTAAGTAATTGGAATGAATTTTGAAATGATGTGTAATTTACTTATCATTAATATTATTATTTTTCTATTATATTAAACTTTTTGTTACCATTTAATGTCATATTTCTTGCAGTACCAATTATATACATTGCTTGTTTTTGACGAGCAAGAAGCGAGGGTGCCCGTAGCATGGGCCATCTCTTTGAGGAATAAAATCGAAGATATTTATAGGTGGTTGGTGGAAGTCCAAAAACAAGGAAAATGCCTTCGTGCTGATTGGCAGATCAATGAGTTCATTACGGATGATGCGTCAGCTGAAATCCAAGCCATCAGGTGTGTTTTTGGTTTTCGTGTAGTGCTATGCTTATGGCACGTGCGCAGGGCATGGTTGAAAAATGTGCACAAGTATTATAGCAAAGAGACTAGGTGGAAGATTTTTGAGAGACTAGGTACCATCATGTATGGTTCAAAAATTCATCACAAGCACACATTTTGAATCATTGAAGACTTCTTTAATTAATTCAAAGAGGAAACTAAGTTTCTCAAGTATTTCAAGAATACATGGTGTGAGAGAAAAGAACGTGTTGGTGAGTACGATCCTTTGTGTGTTTCCTTATTAATTATCATCAATTATAATTCTTGGTTTATAATGTCACTGATTTTCAATCTGTGTCACTTGATAGCTATGTGGGCAATAAATTTTAAAAACTTTTCCCATGCGAATCAAGAAACAAATGCATCTATCGAGTCCTACCATTGGTTTTTGAAGACTAAATACTTGTGTGATAGACAAAAGAAATGTACTCATTGGATGGACTATTTGTTCTACACACTTGTGTAAAAGGTGGAGACATTTTACAAACACAAGAGGAAGTTAAAAAAATCTAGCTTCTTGACCAATTTCAAAAAATAAAGACATCTATTGACAGTGGTTGAGAGAGAAAAAGAGTATTCCTGATACTAATTACCTTGCAATTGCGCCAGATTGCAATTAATTGTGGGTTAGGAGCCAAACAACTAGAAGCTCATGGTATTTGGTAATGAAATGCGGAGCCTTGGATGTTTGTGAATGTGTTTGGGATATCAGAGGAAACACATGTAAGCATGTGTTGAAGGCATTGGATTTTCGCAAGTAATATGTGTCGATGTCATCATATCAAGCACCAGAAGTGATAGGTAATTCAATGCCATCATATGTTACCGTTGTATATTGCTAAGCATAAGTCATAACGAAATAAGCATCGTGTTGAATTTATTTTCATTTCACGTGTAGGAGGCAATACTTATGGGGAGACAAGTAGGGTAAATGAAGACACGTTCCAGCACGACCCCTATTCGTTGTATCCAACATCAGAAGTTGAAGGTAATTTAATGTCATCGTATGTGGCAAGTAGTCATATAGATTGCTAAGAATAAGTCGTAACGAAATAAGCATCGTGTTGAATTTCGTTTCATTTCACGTGCAGGAGCCAATACTTATGGGGAGACAAGTAGGGTAAATGAAGACACGTTCCAACATAGCCCCTCTTTGTTGTATCCAACATTAGAAGTTGAAGGTAATTTAATGTCATCGTATGTGGCAAGTAGTCATATAGATTGCTAAGAATAAGTTGTAATGAAATAAGCATCGTGTTGAATTTATTTTCATTCATGTGCAGGAGGCAATACTTATGGGGAGACAACCGGGGTAAATGAAGACATGTTCTGACATGGCCCCTCTTCGTTGTATCCAACATCAGAAGTTGAAGGTAATTTAATGTCATCATATGTGGCAAGTATTCATATAGATTTCTAAGAATAAGTTGTAACGAAATAAGCATCGTGTTGAATTTCCTTTCATTTCATATGCAGGAGGCAATACTTATGGGGAGACAAGTAGGGTAAATGAAGACACATTCCGACATGGCCCCTATTCGTCGTATCCAACATCAGAAGTTGAAGGTAATTTAATGTCATCGTATGTGGCAAGTAGTCATATAGATTTCTAAGAATAAGTCGTAACAAAATAAGCATCGTGTTGAATTTCTTTTCATTTCATGTGCAGGAGGCAATACTTATGGGGAGACAAGCAGGGTAAATGAAGACACATTCCAACACATCCCCTCTTTGTTGTATCCAACATCAGAAGTTGAAGGTAATTTAATGTCATCGTATGTGGCAAGTAGTCATATAGATTGCAAAGAATAAGTTGTAACGAAATAAGCATCGTGTTGAATTTATTTTCATTCATGTGCAGGAGGCAATACTTATGGGGAGACAACTGGGGTAAATGAAGACATGTTTTGACATGGCCCCTCTTCGTCATATCCAACGTTAGAAGTTGAAGGTAATTTAATGTCATCATATACAGCAAGTAGTCATATATATTTCTAAGAATAAGTTGTAACGAAATAAGCATCGTGTTGAATTTCCTTTCATTTCACATGCACGAGGCAATACTTATGGGGAGATAAGTAGGGTAAATGAAGACACATTCTGACACGGCCCCTCTTCTTCGTATCCAACATCAGAATTTGAAGCTAATTTAATGTCATCGTATGTGGCAAGTAGCCATATAGATTGCTAAGAATAAGTTGTAACAAAATAAGCATCATGTTAAATTACTTTTCATTTAACGTGCAACAACCAATACCTATACAGAGATGAGCACTATAAATGATGACATGTTATGGGATGGGCCCTCCTCACCACCTTGACACTCACTAACAGTTGATGGTTAGTTGTGTATAAATAAATAATTTTCTATAATGTCTTATCCGTCACAGGAACTCCTAAAACAGTTGGGGCTGGTGGTTTGATGATAGAAAGTGAACTAGATCTTATGGAACACACATCCAAAGAATTATTGAAGTCAATATTTGATACACGACTGAGTACAGATGAATAGAAAAAACATTCTTTGAATTTGTTCAAAGGTTTAGGAGAGACCTAGAAGCATCAAATATGTTAGATGTTGCTTTCAAAGGAGATGTCAATGAGATTTCCACCTCCTGCATGTGTCCATGGTTTAGTGCGAGTAAAAAATGCCACCACAGTGTGAGTAAGAGGCCAATCATTGTAGAAGATTTGAAAAATCATGCTGAAGACTACGAATGCTTCCAATTTCCCAACGAAAATCGTGCAAAGATGAAACAAACCACACAAATGGATCATACAAGTTAAAATTGAACTATTAGTGTGAACTATTCACAACAAATTTTAATTGTGAAGGCGAAGACTAACATATTGATCATTTATTTTGTAGGTGGTTCAAATGCAACCTAAACATCTCCCCGCTACCACTTATCTTTCAACAATTTAGCATCTGCATAAGGTGTGTATTGAATGTCCTTAATATCATAAGATTTTTTTACTGTATGTAAGGTAAAAATCCTTTGATACCTTGTCTAATATTTAATTCGCTGTATGGCAGATGTAACGGATATGCAAATGGTGTATCTTTTAGAATGAGTAGGTTGAGCTTTGGAAAGTAAATGTATGGCATGTTCAATGGGCCTAAATTATAATTGTAAACTTTTCCAATTCATGTATAGGAGATTGTACATTACGTATATTTAAAGTACATAAATATGGAACGTGTACAACTGACCTACTCTTTGACTATTTTTAGAGTGTTTTAAAAAAGTGCTTGGTGGTTAGCCAACGTAGAACTGTTCACGTAATATATGGATAATATACAATATTTTAACAAATAGAAATTTGATGTAATTACGATGAAAATATGTAATCAACAGTACAAAATTATCATGTCGAAATTTAATTACTACTATCAAAGTGCTGAAAAATAAGCCTTTTTCAACACTATATAAAATATTTCAACACGTTGAAAAACGCACGATGTTTTTAAGCACTTTGAAAAATGTGACCCCATTCTCCAAAAGGTGCAACCCGCAGTGCTCTTCCTTCTTGTTGTAAACATTAACTCCACATCAACTACTTGTTAGGTGGAGAAGGGTTCAAAATTTTCAAAGCAATAGAAAGTGGGGTGCATTTTTCGCCATGTTGAAAAATGCAGGGTGTTTTTTAGTAGTTCAAAAACCACCACCACATTCACCAAAAGGCGCAACCCATGGTGTTCTTCCTTCTCGTTGTAAAGATTGAATCCACATAAACTAATTTTCAAGTGGAGAAGGGTTCAATTTTTCCAAAGCAATGGAAAAATGGGTGTGATTTCTGCCACGTTGAAAAACACACGGTGTTTTTCAGCAATTCAAAAACCCCCACCACGTTCTCCAAAAGGCGCAACCCATGGTGCTCTTCCTCCTTGTCACAAACATCGAATCCACATCAACAACTTGTTTGGTGGAGAAGGGTTGATTTTTTTCCAATCCGATGGAAAGTGAGGTGTGATTTCTGCCACGTTGAAAAACGCACGGTGTTTTTTAGCAGCTCGAAAACCCCCACCATGTTCTCTAAAAGGCATAACCCATGATGCTCTTCCTAATTGTTACAAACATCGAATCCACATCAACAAATTTTCAGGTGGAGAAGGGTTGAGTTTTTTCCAATGCGACGGAAAGTGGGGTGCATTTTCTGCCACGTTGAAAAATGCATGGTGTTTTTCATCTGTTTGAAAACCCCCACCACATTCATAAAAATGTGCAACCCACGGTGCTCTTCCTTCTTGTTGTAAACATTGACTCCACATCAAATACTTATCAAGTGGAGAAGGGTTCAATTTTTCCAAAGCAATGGAAAGTGAGCTATGATTTCCGCCACATTGAAAAACGCACGGTGTTTTTCAAAATCACTTTTGACAAAATGTGACCCCATTCACCAAGATTCAACCAAAAGGTTCAGCCATTGTGTTTTTCTTCCTTCTCATTGCCAAAGTTGAATCCACATCAATAATTTTAATTTGAGATGGTTCAATTTTTTCCAAGGTTATGGAAAAATGGGTGCGATTTTTTCCACGTTGAAAAATTCAAGGTGTTTTTCAGCTGTTCGAAAACTCCCACCACGTTCTCCAAAAGGTGCAACCTACAGTGCTCTTAAAACATCGAATCCACATCAAAAACTTGTCTGGTGGAGAAGGGCTGAGTTTTTTCCAATGTGATCAAAAGTTGGGTGTAATTTATACCACGTTGAAAAACGCATGGTGTTTTTCAGCACTTCGAAAAACGTGACCCCTTTCACCAAAGGCACACCACCCGCGGTGCTCTTCTTCCTTCTTGTTGTAAAACATTTAATCCAAATAAAATACTTGTCAAGTGGAAGGTTTTCTACTTTTTCCAAAGTTAGGAACAAATGGGTGCTATTTCTGCCACGTTTGAAAATGCCCAATAGTTTTCCGTATTTCTATAACTCCACCACTTCTCCCACAAGGAGCAACCCGTGGTGTTCTTCTCTCGTTGTAAACATTGAATCCACATCAAATACTTTTCAATGGAGAAGGGTTTCAATTTTTCCAAAGCGAGAAAATGGTTACGATTTCTGCCATGTTAAAACACATGGGTGTTCCCACAGTTTGAAACCCCACAACGTTCTCCAAAATGCGGCAACCCATGGTTTTCTCCTCTTCCTCGTGTAAATATGAATCCCACATCCAACTACTTTCAGTTAAGACAGGGTTCATTTTTCCAAAAAGGTTTAGAAAATGTGCATTTCTACCACTTTGAAAACGCATGGTGTTTTTTCAACAGTTTCGAAAACCCCCACCAAGTTCTCACAAAAGGCGGTCAACCCGCAGTGTATTCCTCCTTGCGCAAACATCCGAATCCACATCAACACATTTTTCCAGGTGGATAAGGGTTGATTTTTTTCTAATGGCAATAGAAAAGCGGGTGTGATTTCCATCCACCACGTTGAAATAAATGCACGATGTTTTTTCATCCTTTGAAAATGTAAACCCCGTACACCAAAAGGCGTCCAACCCGCAGTGATCTTCCTTCTATGTAAGCATTGACTTCCACATCAAATACTTTGTCAGGTTGAAAGGGTTAAATTTTTCCAAGGCGATGGAAAAATGGGTGCGATTTTCCAGCGATTTTCACCACATTAAAAATGCGTGTGTTTTTCAGTCAGTTTTGAACCTCCACCCGTTCTCCAAAGGAACACCCGTGGTGTTATTCCTTCTTGTTATAAACATACCTCCACATCAACTAACTTGTTATATGGAGAAGGGTAATTTTTTTTTCAAGTGATAGAAAGTGTGGTGTGATTTCCACCACATTGAAATGCCTTGTTTTCTCACACTTTCAAAATTCGTGACCCCCGTTCACCAAAAGGCACAACCCGCGATGCTCTTCCTTCTTGTTGTAAACATTAACTCCACAAGTGTTCAATTTTTTCAAAGTGATAGAAATTCGGGTGTGATTTCCACCATGTTGAAAAACGCACAGTGTTTTTCAGCACTTTCAAAAGCGTGACCTTGTTCACCAAAAGGCGCAACCTGTGGTGCTCTTCCTTCTTGTTGTAAACATTGACCCCACATCAACTACTACATGTCAACTACTTTTCGGTGGAGAAGGGTTCAATTTTTTCAAAGTGATAGAGTGGGTTTGTGATTTCCGCCACGTTGAAAAATGCATAGTTTTTTTTCAGTAGTTCAAAAATGCCCACCACGTTCTCCAAAAGGTGCAACCCACCATGCTCTTCCTTATTGTAAAAATTGTCTCCACATCAACTGCTTTTCAGGTGGAGAAGGGTTCAATTTTTTCAAAGCGATAGAAAGTGGGGTGCGATTTCTGCACGTTGAAAAATACCACATGTTTTTCAGCATTCGAAAACCCCAACCATGTTCTCAAAAAGGGGCAACCCACTTTGCTCTTCCTCATTGTCACAAACATCGAATCCACATCAATAACTTGTCTGGTGGAGAAGGCTTCAGTTTTTTCCAATGCATCGGAAAGTGGGGTGCGTTTTCTGCCACGTTGAAAAATGCATGGTGTTTTTCATCTGTTCGAACACCCCCACAATGTTTACCAAAAGGTGCAACCCGCGGTGCTCTTCCTTCTTGTTGTAAACATTGAATCCACATCAACTACTTATCAGGTGGAGAAGGGTTCAATTTTTCCAAAGCAGATGGAAATTGGGTGGATTTCCCCGGACTTGAAAATTGCACCGTATTTTTTTAGCACTGTTTAACTAATGCTGGTCTCGGGTGGGGGCGGGCTAGTTTCCCAAAAGGCGTGACCCATAAGGTTCTTCCTTCTCGTTGTAAGATTTGATCTCAACATCACCTTTTTCAGTGAAGAATTGTTCAATTGTTTTTCACGGCTATGGAAAATGGGTGTGATTTCCACACGTTGAAACAACACCGGTGTTTTTCAGGCAGTTCTACAATCCCCACCACGTTCTCACAAAAGGTGCAACCGCAGTGCTCTCCTCCTTATCACAATCATCGACCCTCAACAACTTTTCTGGTGAGAAGGGTTGAATTTTTTGCCAATGTACTAGAAAGTGGGTTCGCTTTCTGGCCATGTTAAAAACACATGGTGTTTCTATGCAATTGAAAATGTGACCGCCGTTCACCAAAAGGTGCAACCCGTGTGCTCTTCCCTCTCATTAATAAACATTGACTCCAAATAACTACTTGTCAGTGGAGAAGGGTTCAATTTTCCAAGCATGGAAAAATTGGTGGCTATTTCCCTGCCAAACGTTGAAAACACTGGTGTTTTCAGCAGTTCAAAAACCCCCACCAGGTTCTCTAAAGGCGCACCGCGGTGTTTTCTCTCCTGCTCCTTTAAACATTGAATCCACTCAACTATTTTAATGGAAAGGGTTCAATTTTACAAGTATGGAAAAGATGGTATGATTCCACGCACTTGAAACATAACGGTTTTTTTCACAGTCAAAAACCCACCACTCCCATTCTCAAACGGTGTACTCACAGGTTATTCCTTCTCACTGTAATATTGAATCCACATCAACTACTTTTCAGTGAGAATGTTCAATTTTCCAAAGGATTGGAAAAATGGGTGCGATTTCTGCACATCGATTGAACAACCTCATATATTTTTCAGCAGTTCAAAAACCCCCACCACGTTCTCCAAAAGGCGCAACCTGCGGTGCCCTTCCTCCTTATCACAAACATCGAATCCACATCAACGTCATTTTTGGTAGAGAAGGGTTGAGTTTTTTCTAATGCAATAGAAAGTGCAGTGCGATTTCCAGCACATTGAAAAACACACGGTGTTTTTTAGTCACCTTGGAAAAACACACCCCCCGTTCACCAAAGGCACAAACCCGCAGTGCTCTTCCTTCTTGTTGTAACATTGACTCCACATCAACTCGACTACTGTCAGGTGGTACGGAGTTTGCTTTTCGAAAGTGATGGAAAAAAATGGGTGCGATTTCCCCCCCCGTTGAAAAAACCATAGTGTTTTTTCACTAGTGTTCGAAAAAACCCCCCCCACGTTCTCCAAAGGAAGCAACCCGCGGTGTTCTTCCTTCTCATTGTAAACATTAACACCAAACCCCACATCAACTATTGTCAGGTTGAGAAGGCGTCATTTTTTTCAAGCGATAGAAAGTGGTCCGTGATTTTCCGCCCATGTTGAAAAATGGCCTGGTTTTTTTTCCAGCATTCAAACCCCCCACCATGTTCTCCACAGGCTCACCTGCCTTGCTCTTCCTTCTTGTTGTAAACAACATGACTCCACATAACTACTTGTCAGGGATGAAGGGTACAATTTTTTCAAAGCGATAGAAGTGGGGTGTGATTTCCGTCACGTTGAACATGCTCACGTGTGTTTTTTCAGCCCTTTTGACTAAATCGGACCCCATCACCAAAAGGTGCAACCAGTGGTGCTCTTCCTCCTTTGGTGGTAAACAGTGTCTCCACATCAATATTTGTCAGGTGGCGAAGCTTCCATTTTTTTTCAAATGATAGAAAGTGGGGTGTGCTTTCTGCCACATTTAAAATCCATGGATATTTTTCAGCACTTTCAAAATCGTGACCCCCGTTTCACTAAAAGTCCAACCCTGGTGCTCTTCCTCCTTCCTTCTTAGTTGTAAACATTGACTCCACAGCAACTACTTTTCAGGTGGATAAGGGGGGTTCAATTTTTTCAAAGCAATAGAAATTGGGGTGTGATTTCCGCCAGGTTGAAAAATGCACGATGTTTTTCAGCAGTTCGAAAACTGCCACCACGTTCTTAGAAAGGTGCAACCCGCCGTGCTATTCCTTCTTGTTGTAACAGTGTCTCCCAGTCAGTACTTGTTAGGTGATAAGGGTTCCATTTTTTTCAAAGTGATAGAAAGTGGGGTGCGATTTCCGCCCCATTAAAAAATGCATGGTGTTTTTTAACAGTTTGAAAACCTTGACCACATTCTCCAAAAGGGGCAACCCGCCATGCTCTTCCTCCTTGTCACAAACATCGAATCACATCAATCAACTTGTCTTAGAGAATGGGTTGACGTTTTTTCCAATGTGATGCAAGTGGGGTGCGATTTCCACCATGTTGAAAAATGAACGGTGTTTTTTTCAGCAATTGAAAACCCCTCACCACGTTCTCCAAAAGGCGCACCCGCGCGGTGCCTCTTTCCTCCTTTTGTAAACATACAATCCACTCATACTTTTTTCTGGTGGAGACTGGGTTGAGTTTTTTCAGCAATGCTATGGAAAGTGGGGGTTTGGTTTTTCTGCCCAGTTGAAAATGCACATGTTTTTTAGTAGTTTGAAACACCCCACCACGTTCTCCAAAAGGCACAACCCTGGTGTTTCTTCTTTCTCGTTATAAATATTGATCCACATCAATCAATGATTTTCAGTGGAGAAGGGTTGAGTTGTTTTCCAATTGATGGAAAATGGGTGCGATTTCTGCCATGTTGAAACACATGTCACGGTATTTTTTCACAGTTTGAAAACATTTATACTTTACCCATCAACATTTCATTGATTTGTAATAACATTGATCAAAAAGAAGGTATGAAGAAGATGAGGTTACACTTGAAACCAAAAATACTATTTTGGAGACTTAATCATGGTAACACACATTTAAAAAATCAAGAGCATTCCATTGTATGTATACCCCGAATGAACTTACATGTCGTCAATGAGAACTGAAATTAATTCTCTATAAAATGTACATTAACTAAAATAGCATTCACATATCGCACATTTTAAATATTAATTTCCCAATTTAAATCTTTTACTAGAACTTAAAACATTCTTATTTGTTAATTATGTTTGATGTAATAAATATTATTACTCTATTTAAAAACTAGAATACGTTTAAACCACACCTGTTGATGTCAAGGTCAGCATGGAACGTGTCTTTTATTACAAGTCATATTTTATGTCAATATCCTTGGACAATCTTCGTGTGAGCGACTGGTTACTTTTTTCCCTCCATTAGATTCCCTTGGGCCAGGATGTACATCTTCTCCCTGATTCTTTGATTTCTTGAATTTTAAACAACTAAATAAAACTTGCTTCTTGGTTTTTGAACACTTTTTTGTTGTAGTTGCACGTTATCCTTCATCCAATTCTTTAATTTCTAATTCCACTCTAGAAACTCAAGCTCACCCATCTTCTTCGAGGAAGCAACCACTAATTGGTCCAATAATTCCTTATTTATCTTTGACAACAAACCTTTGCTAGTTTTACATATTGTAGTCGAAGTCTTTCAATCACGCTCGTTTTATAAAACTTTCCTTGCGCGTTAACAAGTTTCAGTCTACTTCCCTACGAACTGACAGAGACTCATCTTCGTGTCCTCAACTTCAAAATTGTTTGAGGTGGCTCTCTTCAGTCTTTAACTCCTAAACATTAGTCCTGGACTATGAATTTTGCATAGTCTTTGGTTCCGTCCTTGTTGAGGCCTTGCCTTTCCAACCTCTTGTTTTTCCTCGTCATCTAATAAACCGATATTTAACAACTCAATTATCCATTTTTTAACATTCAATTTTAATTGTACCATATACCGTACACAACGCTAAACCCACAAGTAACCATATACCATTCCGTAATCCACATTCATCTCCATTAATACATTAACCATATAACACATCCACAACATCATTATCTATGCTATAAATGAATGTCACAACCAGGAATAACCATCTAATGTGCTATAACAGAACCACAACATATTCAATTTAACAAGACTGAATATTAAATCGTAAACTCAAACAATAACAGTAACAACCTCCATCACACATATATACATTTCTTCTAATACACGGTGTAATACTCTTCCGCATTTCATCACTCACATACCAAAAAGTTAGGCAATTGAAATCATGATCTAAATGCTAATAACATCACAGCATAACATCAACTGAAAAACACCAGATTAGTGGAAATCACGTACATCGATCATACATCTATTATTCTCGAATGCAGAGTCATCACATGAACTATTTGTTGCCTACCACAAATCAATATCTATACATTATGTCCTAATATATAATTAAAACTTGACAAATATGTAAGTAAGTGAAATTACAAGGTTGCTATGATTGAATATTCACTTTGTTATTTATTGTCTATCCACTAATCCAACCAGTGCGTGTTGTTTTTTCAAACATGTCACCTTGGCCTACATGTACATCTTCTTCCATACTTCCCTTATGATCTCATGTGTTTTAAGAAACATATTCAGTTGGATACATGATTTGCGATCACTTTTTTTTCCGTTAATCACGCCTTGTCTCCCAATTCTTATTTCCATTCTAACTCTTGAACCTCGACCCCAACTCCATCTGCCTTGAGGAATATCTCCTATTTCATCCAATATTTCCTGTTTTTTTGTAAATAATAAATTTTTCAGTGCCAAGCGTTCACCCTGTTGTGATATAATCTTTGTCTTCTTTTGTTACAGTTTCATTTCTACTCCATATGACTAAAGGGAAGGCACGACTTCTTGTGTAGCCCGAAAATCTTTGTTGGAGAGTTTATTTGCTTCTTTGTGTACGGAGAAGTGCCTTATTGAATGAATTCTATGTTCATTGTTCTTGCACTAGACATCCTTTGCGCTTTCCCCAGATTTTTAGTCTTGCCATCTAAATAAACTTAATATAATAATGATTATTATTTATTACCATATCAAACATATTAAAAGGAATAATGCACTTAACTTCTACGTTAACAAATATTATCATCGATGAAAATATATATGAAGTTTCATAACCACATCAAAACCAGTACACATAATGGATGTAGAACCCATTATTTAACGATAATTACTAAACACGTCAACCCAACAGGCATACAGGGATAAGAACTCACTATTAACCCCTACTAAAACATAATCCACATCCCTGATCACATTATCGTCAACTAGATACACAGTGACAACATCATCATTTTACATTAATGGAATGGTCACTAACAAGAATAAAAACAATCTAATGCATTATAACAGATCGTAAATGGATAATCTATGTCACCCATAACCACAACCATATTCGATATATCAATACATGCAGTACTAGTCGGAAACCTCAACACATTAAAGTAACATCTGGGCATATACACAGTATACTAATCCGACATCCTCACAATCACTGTTCTACATGGTGTTTTCATCTCCTTCATTCCCAGTGTTAGCGACAAAACATAGTCCATCATAAAATCTAATACGTTTTCTTCTCATTTCCTATGATAGAACGTTGGCGTATGCCAAGAATGGGTGATGCCATATAGTTCTTTATCCAGTATGGCGCGTTGTCTCAGAGTGTACCACGCACGCATTCTAGAGCCAACCATGTAGTAAATAAGTGAACGTAATGAAATCTCTCATGTAAACCATAAATTTAAATTTATATCATTCATCCAAATGTCTAAGTACTCTCTCACCTCTTCAGGAGTGTCCAGTCTGGATATCACTGAGATCCCAAATAGCAACCCTTTACACCCTGTGTCCAAAGTGTTTGCAAATGTATTAGGGTAAGAAATGGAGCAGTGGGAACAACTGGGGCCTAAGAAAATAATCACTTTGACAGTAAATTTGGGGAGTGTTGATGCCATGACACTTCATGTGCGGGGTAACAACTATTCACCAATCCTCCTTCAGCAATAGCCATATGATCTAACATTCCTGCACTTGGTCCTGCCAGGAAAATCCTATAATATGGCATCTCAATTGCATTAATAACTTTTTCTTAATTCAACACCAAAATAATATAGAAAAACAAATGAGAACATCAATAACTTACGCAGTCCAGTGCCACCCTCACTCGTACTACAGCAACGATGTTTTTTGTCCCTCTCCTTATGCCTCCCTCTAACCCTCTCGCCTCCTGAATGGAAAAGAGTTTCACTCCGGGATTTTTTCATCCCACCTTTCTTACCTCAAGTGACAGCTATCTCTCCAATAAGATTGAGACCACAGGTGGATGAGAAGGGGGGTCTTATCGCAACGTCCCACCTATACCATTCCAGCCATCATGACATCACAGTATTAACAAACATAAGGGTTCAAAATTTTTCCAAAGCAGATGGAAATTGGGTGGATTTCCCCGGACTTGAAAATTGCACCGTATTTTTTTAGCACTGTTTAACTAATGCTGGTCTCGGGTGGGGGCGGGCTAGTTTCCCAAAAGGCGTGACCCATAAGGTTCTTCCTTCTCGTTGTAAGATTTGATCTCAACATCACCTTTTTCAGTGAAGAATTGTTCAATTGTTTTTCACGGCTATGGAAAATGGGTGTGATTTCCACACGTTGAAACAACACCGGTGTTTTTCAGGCAGTTCTACAATCCCCACCACGTTCTCACAAAAGGTGCAACCGCAGTGCTCTCCTCCTTATCACAATCATCGACCCTCAACAACTTTTCTGGTGAGAAGGGTTGAATTTTTTGCCAATGTACTAGAAAGTGGGTTCGCTTTCTGGCCATGTTAAAAACACATGGTGTTTCTATGCAATTGAAAATGTGACCGCCGTTCACCAAAAGGTGCAACCCGTGTGCTCTTCCCTCTCATTAATAAACATTGACTCCAAATAACTACTTGTCAGTGGAGAAGGGTTCAATTTTCCAAGCATGGAAAAATTGGTGGCTATTTCCCTGCCAAACGTTGAAAACACTGGTGTTTTCAGCAGTTCAAAAACCCCCACCAGGTTCTCTAAAGGCGCACCGCGGTGTTTTCTCTCCTGCTCCTTTAAACATTGAATCCACTCAACTATTTTAATGGAAAGGGTTCAATTTTACAAGTATGGAAAAGATGGTATGATTCCACGCACTTGAAACATAACGGTTTTTTTCACAGTCAAAAACCCACCACTCCCATTCTCAAACGGTGTACTCACAGGTTATTCCTTCTCACTGTAATATTGAATCCACATCAACTACTTTTCAGTGAGAATGTTCAATTTTCCAAAGGATTGGAAAAATGGGTGCGATTTCTGCACATCGATTGAACAACCTCATATATTTTTCACACAGCAGTTCAAAAACCCCCACCACGTTCTCCAAAAGGCGCAACCTGCGGTGCCCTTCCTCCTTATCACAAACATCGAATCCACATCAACGTCATTTTTGGTAGAGAAGGGTTGAGTTTTTTCTAATGCAATTGAAAGCTGCAGTGCGATGTCCAGCCATTGAAAACACACGGTGTTTTTTAGTCACCTTGGAAAAACACACCCCCCGTTCACCAAAGGCACAAACCCGCAGTGCTCTTCCTTCTTGTTGTAACATTGACTCCACATCAACTCGACTACTGTCAGGTGGTACGGAGTTTGCTTTTCGAAAGTGATGGAAAAAAATGGGTGCGATTTCCCCCCCCGTTGAAAAAACCATAGTGTTTTTTCACTAGTGTTCGAAAAAACCCCCCCCACGTTCTCCAAAGGAAGCAACCCGCGGTGTTCTTCCTTCTCATTGTAAACATTAACACCAAACCCCACATCAACTATTGTCAGGTTGAGAAGGCGTCATTTTTTTCAAGCGATAGAAAGTGGTCCGTGATTTTCCGCCCATGTTGAAAAATGGCCTGGTTTTTTTTCCAGCATTCAAACCCCCCACCATGTTCTCCACAGGCTCACCTGCCTTGCTCTTCCTTCTTGTTGTAAACAACATGACTCCACATAACTACTTGTCAGGGATGAAGGGTACAATTTTTTCAAAGCGATAGAAGTGGGGTGTGATTTCCGTCACGTTGAACATGCTCACGTGTGTTTTTTCAGCCCTTTTGACTAAATCGGACCCCATCACCAAAAGGTGCAACCAGTGGTGCTCTTCCTCCTTTGGTGGTAAACAGTGTCTCCACATCAATATTTGTCAGGTGGCGAAGCTTCCATTTTTTTTCAAATGATAGAAAGTGGGGTGTGCTTTCTGCCACATTTAAAATCCATGGATATTTTTCAGCACTTTCAAAATCGTGACCCCCGTTTCACTAAAAGTCCAACCCTGGTGCTCTTCCTCCTTCCTTCTTAGTTGTAAACATTGACTCCACAGCAACTACTTTTCAGGTGGATAAGGGGGGTTCAATTTTTTTCGAAAGCAATGAAATTGGGGTGTGATTTCCGCCAGGTTGAAAAATGCACGATGTTTTTCAGCAGTTCGAAAACTGCCACCACGTTCTTAGAAAGGTGCAACCCGCCGTGCTATTCCTTCTTGTTGTAACAGTGTCTCCCAGTCAGTACTTGTTAGGTGATAAGGGTTCCATTTTTTTCAAAGTGATAAAAGAAATGGGGGTGCGATTTCCGCCCCATTAAAAAATGCATGGTGTTTTTTAACAGTTTGAAAACCTTGACCACATTCTCCAAAAGGGGCAACCCGCCATGCTCTTCCTCCTTGTCACAAACATCGAATCCACATCAATCAACTTGTCTTAGAGAATGGGTTGACGTTTTTTCCAATGTGATGCAAGTGGGGTGCGATTTCCACCATGTTGAAAAATGAACGGTGTTTTTTTCAGCAATTGAAAACCCCTCACCACGTTCTCCAAAAGGCGCACCCGCGCGGTGCCTCTTTCCTCCTTTTGTAAACATACAATCCACTCATACTTTTTTCTGGTGGAGACTGGGTTGAGTTTTTTCAGCAATGCTATGGAAAGTGGGGGTTTGGTTTTTCTGCCCAGTTGAAAATGCACATGTTTTTTAGTAGTTTGAAACACCCCACCACGTTCTCCAAAAGGCACAACCCTGGTGTTTCTTCTTTCTCGTTATAAATATTGATCCACATCAATCAATGATTTTCAGTGGAGAAGGGTTGAGTTGTTTTCCAATTGATGGAAAATGGGTGCGATTTCTGCCATGTTGAAACACATGTCACGGTATTTTTTCACAGTTTGAAAACATTTATACTTTACCCATCAACATTTCATTGATTTGTAATAACATTGATCAAAAAGAAGGTATGAAGAAGATGAGGTTACACTTGAAACCAAAAATACTATTTTGGAGACTTAATCATGGTAACACACATTTAAAAAATCAAGAGCATTCCATTGTATGTATACCCCGAATGAACTTACATGTCGTCAATGAGAACTGAAATTAATTCTCTATAAAATGTACATTAACTAAAATAGCATTCACATATCGCACATTTTAAATATTAATTTCCCAATTTAAATCTTTTACTAGAACTTAAAACATTCTTATTTGTTAATTATGTTTGATGTAATAAATATTATTACTCTATTTAAAAACTAGAATACGTTTAAACCACACCTGTTGATGTCAAGGTCAGCATGGAACGTGTCTTTTATTACAAGTCATATTTTATGTCAATATCCTTGGACAATCTTCGTGTGAGCGACTGGTTACTTTTTTCCCTCCATTAGATTCCCTTGGGCCAGGATGTACATCTTCTCCCTGATTCTTTGATTTCTTGAATTTTAAACAACTAAATAAAACTTGCTTCTTGGTTTTTGAACACTTTTTTGTTGTAGTTGCACGTTATCCTTCATCCAATTCTTTAATTTCTAATTCCACTCTAGAAACTCAAGCTCACCCATCTTCTTCGAGGAAGCAACCACTAATTGGTCCAATAATTCCTTATTTATCTTTGACAACAAACCTTTGCTAGTTTTACATATTGTAGTCGAAGTCTTTCAATCACGCTCGTTTTATAAAACTTTCCTTGCGCGTTAACAAGTTTCAGTCTACTTCCCTACGAACTGACAGAGACTCATCTTCGTGTCCTCAACTTCAAAATTGTTTGAGGTGGCTCTCTTCAGTCTTTAACTCCTAAACATTAGTCCTGGACTATGAATTTTGCATAGTCTTTGGTTCCGTCCTTGTTGAGGCCTTGCCTTTCCAACCTCTTGTTTTTCCTCGTCATCTAATAAACCGATATTTAACAACTCAATTATCCATTTTTTAACATTCAATTTTAATTGTACCATATACCGTACACAACGCTAAACCCACAAGTAACCATATACCATTCCGTAATCCACATTCATCTCCATTAATACATTAACCATATAACACATCCACAACATCATTATCTATGCTATAAATGAATGTCACAACCAGGAATAACCATCTAATGTGCTATAACAGAACCACAACATATTCAATTTAACAAGACTGAATATTAAATCGTAAACTCAAACAATAACAGTAACAACCTCCATCACACATATATACATTTCTTCTAATACACGGTGTAATACTCTTCCGCATTTCATCACTCACATACCAAAAAGTTAGGCAATTGAAATCATGATCTAAATGCTAATAACATCACAGCATAACATCAACTGAAAAACACCAGATTAGTGGAAATCACGTACATCGATCATACATCTATTATTCTCGAATGCAGAGTCATCACATGAACTATTTGTTGCCTACCACAAATCAATATCTATACATTATGTCCTAATATATAATTAAAACTTGACAAATATGTAAGTAAGTGAAATTACAAGGTTGCTATGATTGAATATTCACTTTGTTATTTATTGTCTATCCACTAATCCAACCAGTGCGTGTTGTTTTTTCAAACATGTCACCTTGGCCTACATGTACATCTTCTTCCATACTTCCCTTATGATCTCATGTGTTTTAAGAAACATATTCAGTTGGATACATGATTTGCGATCACTTTTTTTTCCGTTAATCACGCCTTGTCTCCCAATTCTTATTTCCATTCTAACTCTTGAACCTCGACCCCAACTCCATCTGCCTTGAGGAATATCTCCTATTTCATCCAATATTTCCTGTTTTTTTGTAAATAATAAATTTTTCAGTGCCAAGCGTTCACCCTGTTGTGATATAATCTTTGTCTTCTTTTGTTACAGTTTCATTTCTACTCCATATGACTAAAGGGAAGGCACGACTTCTTGTGTAGCCCGAAAATCTTTGTTGGAGAGTTTATTTGCTTCTTTGTGTACGGAGAAGTGCCTTATTGAATGAATTCTATGTTCATTGTTCTTGCACTAGACATCCTTTGCGCTTTCCCCAGATTTTTAGTCTTGCCATCTAAATAAACTTAATATAATAATGATTATTATTTATTACCATATCAAACATATTAAAAGGAATAATGCACTTAACTTCTACGTTAACAAATATTATCATCGATGAAAATATATATGAAGTTTCATAACCACATCAAAACCAGTACACATAATGGATGTAGAACCCATTATTTAACGATAATTACTAAACACGTCAACCCAACAGGCATACAGGGATAAGAACTCACTATTAACCCCTACTAAAACATAATCCACATCCCTGATCACATTATCGTCAACTAGATACACAGTGACAACATCATCATTTTACATTAATGGAATGGTCACTAACAAGAATAAAAACAATCTAATGCATTATAACAGATCGTAAATGGATAATCTATGTCACCCATAACCACAACCATATTCGATATATCAATACATGCAGTACTAGTCGGAAACCTCAACACATTAAAGTAACATCTGGGCATATACACAGTATACTAATCCGACATCCTCACAATCACTGTTCTACATGGTGTTTTCATCTCCTTCATTCCCAGTGTTAGCGACAAAACATAGTCCATCATAAAATCTAATACGTTTTCTTCTCATTTCCTATGATAGAACGTTGGCGTATGCCAAGAATGGGTGATGCCATATAGTTCTTTATCCAGTATGGCGCGTTGTCTCAGAGTGTACCACGCACGCATTCTAGAGCCAACCATGTAGTAAATAAGTGAACGTAATGAAATCTCTCATGTAAACCATAAATTTAAATTTATATCATTCATCCAAATGTCTAAGTACTCTCTCACCTCTTCAGGAGTGTCCAGTCTGGATATCACTGAGATCCCAAATAGCAACCCTTTACACCCTGTGTCCAAAGTGTTTGCAAATGTATTAGGGTAAGAAATGGAGCAGTGGGAACAACTGGGGCCTAAGAAAATAATCACTTTGACAGTAAATTTGGGGAGTGTTGATGCCATGACACTTCATGTGCGGGGTAACAACTATTCACCAATCCTCCTTCAGCAATAGCCATATGATCTAACATTCCTGCACTTGGTCCTGCCAGGAAAATCCTATAATATGGCAATCCCACTCGCAATTGCATTAATAACTTTTTCTTTCTTAATTTCACCCAAAATATCTAGAAAACAAATGAGAACCTTCAATAACTTAACCTCCAGTTCCACCCTCACTCGTACTACTGACCAGCAACGATGTTTTTGTCCCTCTCCTATGCCTCCCATACCCTCTCTCTCCTAGACTGTAAAAGAAGTTTACTCAACTCCGGATTTTTCATCTCCACCTTCTTACCTCAGTGAGCTATCTCTCCAATAAGATTGAAGACCACATGTTTGACTGCGAAGGGGGTGTCTTATCGAAACGTCCACCTATACAATCAAGCCTCATGACACTCAAAGAAATTAACAACAGAAGGCAACATACATTTTTTTTGAGATCTTGTTAAGTGATTTGTTTACCTCTCCTCTATTTTGTCACTACGATTACTGTCCTCGTTGGCATAAGGTTACACAAGGGAATGTCATATCCTATGCATGCATAGTTAGTATATCAAAATACAACAAAAACTACATTGTATCGTTACCTTTACGAAGACCAATAATATTACGTTATCATTCATTAGGGCGTCAACATTTTTGCTACTTCTTGTTCCACCTCTTTCTGTATATCGGTGCTGACAGAATATCAAGTTTTTGAATTTCCCCAAAAACCTAACATTATATTTTAAAAATTTCTATAACCAATCTTAAATTACCTCTGTTATGATATTTGAGTTTTTATTTCCTCTCACTCTCAACCAAATGCTCCTCTCTCACCTTTCCCATCTCCATGAAATCGAGACACGCATTCATCATCCACCTCCCTCTTCCTTCTCAGCCAACTCCTCAAATCGATGTTTGGCATTCTTTTCTGGCACACGATCAATAACCCCTCCTCCACTGCAAGTAGAAGCGTTTGGCCTTAACTTGTTCACATCCACCTCCCTCTTTTGTAGTAGGCCCGACTTCTATTTTGAGAGATATGTGTTCATTTTCCCCGTATCCTTATGCCACGCGTACGAGTCATTCAATGGAGGGAAGATTGTGTACTTGGTTATGTCTATTTACTCTTATGCAACTTCGAAAACCTAACATCCCCACTACAGCACACGATCGAATGCTGACAACATAACAAATCAACCATTAAACATATCCATTTTATACTCGACGGTGGCTCATTGATATTCTGAGCAAATGGGGCTTTGAGGACATCTGCCGTATCGTCATCAACTAGTGGAGTGATCATCTCCTTTGCTTAATTTTTGACGCTTTCACAACATGTACACGCCATGTTTAGTGAAGTACTTGTATCTACGAAGTCCAAGTGTCATAACTATTAGCCCGACATAAAATAATTAAATATTTTGCAAATAAATGTAAAATGTTCACATATTCATTATATTATCATCATGTAATGTGAAGAAACCTGTTATGAAACGACATCAATTTCATAAATTGTTTATCTCAACAAAGACATAATTGGTTACTAGGACAACAATTAATGCGTTCAAAATTTATATATTACCATCTCATTACTTATGTCTTCCCCCAAAACATAAGAACTGGATTGTACAACATGGATCGGCCCATGTCATCGAGATTTTCATTTTTGTTCATGTTCCTTTTCATAAACCTCCCCCCCCATCGTTGAAGCGCGCATTGTAAAACAAGTTTAACTAAAACAAATGGTGGCCAAACTTATTTTATTTCATATTTTTGCATTCATATTGAGAAAGTCACGCACAATAACGATTGTGAGGAAATTAGCCACACACATTAACTTTTTAAAACTGGATTAATTGACTCTATATGTGTCTGAATAAACATGAAATGTTCGAATTGCAAGTGTGTTAAAAGAGATTATAGGATAAATCATGATGTATCCAAAATGCCTGTTTATCAACCTAACACTGTATGATGTAACATCATATTATCCACAAAAATATATATATATACGCTAGAGATAATTCACAAATATTAGTTCTCACAATCTAATAATAATGTATGTTAATCTATACGCGAAAAAGGAAATACACATATATCAGATATATCAACTGTCTCCATGGCAAGTGCTAGCAAGCTACCACTTCTTGGTTTATAGTGTCCCCTAGACACTGTTGCAATACATCTAACTACTCTGTTAACTTTTCCATGCACGTATGAACTTTCGCAATGTGAGGATACAATCTCTAGAAGTTGAACTCAAAGAATGAAATATTACATTGTTACATTGGTATACACTAGTCATTTGTTTCACAAAAGCATATCATTAGAAAACCCAAATGTTCCAAACATCATGGCAGATCACGTCCTCAAGACCCAATATCAATGCCCTATACTCAGCCTGGTGTACGGTCCGGGCTGGCATTTCGACAACTGGACCTCTTTCTACACATTTTTGCTTCTGTCAAAGCCGTATAATGAATGATGAACATGCTATATTTTTTGGAGGTATTCGACTCAAGAAAAAAAAACAAACAAATTAACATGAATTTTCCATTCGCCAATTTCAACCATGTTTACCTTTCCATGGACAACAATATATCGTAAGCAAACATTAAAATAGAATGAACACTTCTTAATTTACTTTTCAACACAGCATCTACAATTATAACATATGACAAGGCGCTATAATATATGCCGCTAATTTTTCCTTCAACATAATAATGATTTCTTATTAGACATTCAACGGAGGTTTACTTTGTTTATACTAAAATAAAACTTCCTTAATATTCAAACTTCATATTGCGTAGTTAGACTTAAATTGCAAATAAATTGCTGGAATATATTAGAATCGTAAATCCATAAGTTTGGGTCCATTCCACTCATTTTTTGAATAGTATTAACTTTATATTTGCTCACATATAATTAATACCAACATAAGCTACATTTTTTTAAGATAATGTTTTTCCAATAATTTTGAGTTTAATGTAATGGTAAATATTAATTGTGCAAAAAAATCACTTAATAATTGTTGGTATTATGACAATAGATAGAGTTTTAGTCTATTTGTAATATCATATCTATAATACTTTGATGAATTACAGTATTGGCGCATGACATTCCAATAATTGGATGCCTATAGTTTGGCGACGGACATTCTAATAATTGGTGTATAGTTTAGTCCACTAAATAACCATTGTAATGTAATCGAGTATTTAAATTACTGTCTTCATGTACTTGGAGTTCGTGTATGAATTAACTCCTTTTCAACAATATATTGGTTTTCTATATTATGTATATTATTTGCTACAGGTGCCATCTGTATGAGTTTGAACTATAAAACAAACACTCTTACACAAAATAAATGATTGTAAAATGAATATTACCAATACATCCTAAATTTGGACAAATGTATGATAATCCATAATTAGTGAATTAGA
>JAHRHJ020001323.1:0-25933 GCA_019776745.2 Taxus chinensis
TTACTAATATATTGAAAATTTCAATTATACTACCAAGAAATATAAGATATCATGAATTACCTTTATCTAATTATGCCAATCATGTGTTTTCATTCCAGAAAACTCTGAACCATCTCTTGTGAATACGGTTTTTAATGTCGCACCAAAACCAGTTGGAAATCTTATGGCACACATAGTATCAAACATATATTGTTTCTCCTCTGCTGTAAGAACCCATGGCGCAGGATCATATGTGTTATTTTCATGTAACCACATGTTTGGCATCATATTGACGGTTTGGAGGTCCTTCCTTAATTTTATTTGGTCTTCATTGTTGGATCCCTTTAGATGTTTCCATAAGCACTCTGCCACATTTTTTCCAATATGCATTATATCAAATAGATTAGCTATTGGGAGATGCTCGTAATACTCTAAATTATAAAACTTAGATAGTCTTTTCATTCCCAATGGATAAGCTCTCCCTTCCTTTTTTTCATATGCTAATTTCCACCTCAAAGGGTTCATCCTTTTTGGCCGCCTCCTTTCCTCTTCCTTTCCATTGAACTTATTTTTCTCATGCATGTGATAACGACAGTTTTGAGGTAAGAAGTGCATGTATTCATTGTACATGGTTTTTAAAAGATCCTTTGATTGCCTAGATACAGTGTGTGGCCCACATGATGGACAACCATGTTTCCCTTTAGTCTGTAAGCCTGAAAAATTAGTATGGAAACCATATTTAACTAATGGGAAGCAACATAAATAGAATGATTAAAAATGAATATGATAAATAGATTACCACAACACACAAACAGCCTCGGAGCATCGTGAATTGTCAACATAAGTATTGCATGAAAAAGGAAGATCCTATCATTTCCAGGTCTCGATACATCATACATGTTGACACCCTTCCATAATTCACATAGTTCATCAATGAGAGGCTCCATGTATGTGTCCATATCTTTCACCTGGTGTTTTCCTATGAATAAAATGTGAATTAAAATTTAAATAAATTCATGTAAATATACATCATCTTCAAGAGAACATAGTGCTAAGAAGTTCATGTACCTGGTATTATTAGAGTTAACATTGCATGCTCTTTTTCCATTGCCATCCAAGGGGGAAGATTATTGTTAATAAGGAAAACCGGCCAAACAAAGTATATTGTTCTAAGATCTCCGAAAGGATTGACACCATCCATAGCAAATGAAAGTCTTACATTCCTTGACTCATTTCTTAAATTAGGACATTTTTCTTCAAGCTCCTTCCAATCTTTGCTATCAGCCACCATACACATGACACCATCTTGGCTCCTTCTTAGTGCATGATAGTCCATAAATTTTGCCAAATCCTTACATTTGAACATCCTCTCAAACCTCGGTGTTATTAGAATTTGGCGTAGAACCTTATAAGGAACTTTCTTGGACACTTGATCTTCACGATATCTATTGGTGAAACATATTGGGCATTGTTGTAAATTTTCATTTTCACCCTAGTATAAGTTATATGGTCATTTGGACATGCATCATATGTTTTGTACTCCATCCCAATGTCTTTCATTACTGAAGATACTTCCTTTTGTGAACGAGACATCTTATTTTCCTTTGGAAGTATCTTATCTGCCAAAAGTCTACATAAAACAACAAAATATCTTTATATTATTCACTATACACAATATTCAAAACTTGAATGACATGGAGAGATATAGTTTAGAGGAGTTTAAAATATACCTCAAGATATCAGTGAAGCATGTATTCGTCATTCCATGCATAAATTTCAAGTTCAAAAATAACATAAGTGTTGCCAATACAGACAAAGTTACATTTGGGTAAAGAGGCGTCCTAGCAAGTTGAGTTAGGGGTGAATCATCAACTTCTTTAGCATATGTGTAGAAGTCTTGTAAAAATTCATTCACCCCATCCTCATTTAATTGAGAAGTGGTATCACCCATATATGTGTCTTCTCCTTCATTGTGAGTGTCACTATCATCAGTGTCATATGCCCTTTCATCAACATTATTAAGAACTTGGATTGGCTAAACATTACAATATCATTTAAAATAGTTAATAATAATGCGATATAACAATTTCATATTTTTCAATAACAAGCATTTTTGAAATTTTAGTATAGTATACCTCTTCTATATAAACTCCATACTTCAACCTATGGATATCAACAAGTCAACGCTTCTTTAATTTTCTATTTTTGCACTTTTCACAAGTACAATATATCATTTCATTAAAATATTCATTTGTCCCTGGAGTAGGTCTCGGTACATGTTCATCCGAACATTCAGATGAAGATATACTATTTTCCTGCAAAAATCATATACTTTAAATAATGAGCATCTACCTCTCAACTTCAGACTTATATTTTTATAGTTTAGAAATGGGTAATTCCATTATGATGTTTCCATAAACTAAAACATCATTAGTTTGACCTATGAGGTCATTTGTGCCATTATATATTCCATCTACTCATGAAAATTATGGTCTTTGGCCCTTACTTATCCATTTTTTGTAAGCTAAAAGAGGGTCCCTTATGAGTGTTATTTAAGATATCAATATTATTAAAAAAAATCATGACTGCGATAATACTAATCTTCATTGAGATTCAATTCATTAAAGAAATAATACATGTGGTAGAAAATGCAAGTACCTGTCTTTCCATTTTTTCCAAGTATAGTGGCTAATTGGTTAATAGTGTCCTATAAAAAAGGTAACACTCATGATAAAAATAGAGAAAAATATTTTTAAAAAATGAATAAAAGTATTTACACGTTCTAACTATTTACCAATATATGTAGGACTAGAATGTCATCTTATCTTACCTTCTTTCACTAAAGCCACTCCACACCATCTAGAGCAAGAGAAGACAATGAAACCCGGAAAAAGGAAAAGACGAAGTAATTAGACAAGGAAAAGAAACCTAATCTATTAAAAATGAAAACAAAATAGCATGAGAAGGTCCACATATTCAAAACCATAATGCAATAAGACCTGCACGATAAGTTACAAGGTTAAATTGGAAGCAAACTTGAATCTTGGAACTTATCATAGGTCTTTGTTTTCATTAGAGATAAAGTAGATTGCTTTTCATTGTCCAGTATCCAATATCAATCCAATTTATACTCTACAAGCTCCGTCATTATAATATCTAATGACCAAATATGTGCCTTGAGAAGAGGCTTCTCTGCCCAAATGTACAAGTCATGAAATATTTTAATTCCTTTCTCAAACGAAAGGAGGGCAGAGAAGCCTCTTATCAAGGCACGTATCTTGTGATTATATATTATAATGACAAGATATTATTCTACTTTATTATTGTGTTACTCCACTTAATCTTTTCAAATATAGCCTTTATTTTGATCTTAGAATTTTCCAAACCCAAGAATAAGTTACAGTGTAAATGACTAAATCCTTTGTAATTTGACTCACTCCAGGTTAGGCATTTGTTTCTCATAATTTGGCTGTAAGTACATTCCTCTTCCATTTTAATATAATATAATTTATCAAAACAAAAAGGATTTAGTCATTTACATTAAATCTCATCAAGGTCACATAAGCTTCTAAAAAGGTAAGAGCTTGTATCTAAATGGTTGAATGCATTTCCTTTGTTATTCTAATAGTATATTGAGTGCTTGAATGGATAGAGAGTACTAAGAGGAGTCAAAGGCCCAAAAGCTAAGGTGGTTAGTGAGGAAAGGAGTGTTTTCGAGAGTAAGAAAGGACAAGTGAAGACCAATTGGGAACTACAAGCACATAAGCTATATGAAGGTTTAAAGGAAAGGTAACACTCTTAAGCTCAAAACTAAAGAGACCGGAATAAGAACAAGTAAGGTGGGAATCACAATAAGTGAAGGTTGCAAGAGATATAGCATGTCCTGGGAATCCTTACACTATGTGAATAGAGGAGAATAGTGAAGGTGTCCAAGAATATCATTTGAAGATGAAATTAAATAAATTTATCAAGGTTTGAGAAATATAGCAAGTTTTTATCCTTTATAAACTTGGTGTGGATCCTCATATACAAAGAAGAAAGTGAAAATTGAGGTTTGTGAGCATCTGGATTGTTGTTTTTGCATGATGTTAGTTTATATCTACATCAATAGCACAAGCCAAAACCAACACATTCCCTACTTGATAATTGAATAAATAAAGATGATGAAATGTGTTGTACAACACTATCTTGTCTACCTCTTCTCTTGCAATTTACCTCTTCCTACTTGTGGTTATTGGGGGTTATATTTAAAGTGGATGGAGAAGATTATGAAGGATCGCATGCAAAAGATGATGGAAAAGTTTAACTGTTATATTGATAGGTTTGGTGCTAAGAAGAGCTGAAGGTAGATTTCAAAAAGAGAAGGGGTCTTGAATTAGGTGCGGACAGATCTAATTTGGACCATGACGGGTCACTGTACAGCAGCATAATCTTTTTTTGGTACAACAGCATAATCTATTTACCCATGGTTGCATAACTGGTTCAGTTCTTGAATTAGTTTGATTTGCGATATGGTTGCATCCCAACAGACCTTTATAAACTCTACTCTTTGATATAGGTGCCCCTTTGTTGTGACTTTACTTTTGTTATCATTTTGCATGTCTGATAGTGAACATATGCTATTTTGCAAATTTTTAAATCCAATATAAAAAATTATAAAACATGCACTCCAATATTCAATGAAGCTAGCTACCCACAGGCTAAGCTAAAACTGATACATTCTTGCTACTGCTTTACATTATAGTTTGAATTTAGACATTGAGAGGGTATCCTACTACTACATTCAATATTTATACCCCATATCTAAAAGAGACATTTGCAAGGATAATTGTGAGATCTATAAATCCTACTGAATAATACAGATGAGTCATGATATTTTATCAGAAAACCTACTTAACAACTTCATTTTCTACCCCCAGTTTAAAAATAGACTTAACACCACCTCAAGCTACAACAATACTTATCCCATTGACCAAGATTTCCTCTAAACCAATTACGATTCTTCTCACCACTCCAAGTTGAGACCAATAATATTCCTATATACCAACAGAGTTGCAAACTCTACAGCATGGAACAAGAGACAGAGGTTTGTTTCATCTTCAAGTCTTCAATCTATTGGGAGACTGAAGATAAATATAGCTCTCTCTTCAGAGGTGGAAAGGATTCTTTATAGCTCTGATAGTTTATGAAGATCAAAGATGTGTAGTAATGTTTGTTTGAAAGCTATTTCAATGCCTGAAAAAAAATTCAACAATGGCTTTACTCACAAATCCCAGTTAGTGATCATCTTATTGCTTCTTCTTTCAACATGTAGAAGATTAATTCAGCACATGAGGAATCTGCTCAACAAATGATATACGCACATATCCAATAATTGTCTCATCATTTCAATATTTTCAGCCTTCAAAAGCATCAATAAGATACATGATCACCAACGTTAGCATACTAGTTCAATCTCCCAAAAGACCACACAAAGGCAACAATTTATCACAGTCAATCCTACAATTAATAAAATTCCTATTGAAATAGATGGGCATATTGGGTGGCATTATTGCATGACTCTAACACGGATCATATGGATTTTATTAGCAGAAACTATATAGACAAAAATGTATCTACACTAATAAACAGTGACAATTTCTGTTAATAAATCCCATCATTGACATATCAAAATAAGAGATAATTAAGCAGTATTTCTGCAAAAGGTAATTAATTTATTATATTTGCAAACAATTTCTTCTAACAATGACTTGAGGTTTTTTATTAAGGCTAATCGAGAATGGATTGATATCCTCTTCCTCTGGCTCGAAGGGATTTCTATTGACACCAAATCTGGGTTGTTAAAGGAAAATTTGGGCATCAAGTAAACCTAAACAACACCTGCGTCCCAGTCTCATTCCAGTCAAACAATGTTTACATCATCCCATTCCAGTCAAACAGTTTTTTGTGAAATCACCTCACCAAATCTCATAAACAAATGCCCATTTGTGCTCCCACTAACATCTTTGTGCTTACCATCTTCATAAACTCAACAGCCGTTGTATTTTCGTTAGTAAAACATGCCATAAAACAAAGCGCCCAACCCCAAAACCAAACCCTCACCATTTCTGAGCACAATGATCAGAAATTTGCAATAAAACTTTACTAGAAATATTGAACCCGAAACTGGGTTGTATAACATTTGTCCATATATTTGTATTCCAAAGTTGAAACTCTAGCTAAACAGATTTCTTAAATACATCCATTTGAAAAGTTCCAAGAGATAACAATCTCAAGGCCCTTATCAACTGACCCCTAGTAATAATTACATGAGGTATTTGTAAGAATATGCAGATGGTAAGCATAGAGACATTATCGGGAGCACAAGCAACACTTATGATGGGCATTTGTTTGTGATATTTGGTGAGGTGATTTCACAAAACACTGTTTGACTAAAACATTGTTTGACTAGAATGAGACTGGGATGGTGTTGTGTCGGTAAAAAAATTGCCAAAGTGGCATGTAATGGTGTTGGTGTCAATCCTTTTGGGTGTTATCTAGCTTGTAATTGTTATCTATGTGATGCCCATAAATAACAAGTAAATTCCGAGAGTTGCATTTCCCTATAATGGGATCTTGTTCCACAATACTCTCCTTCTCAAGCTTTCCCCCATTGCAGGCCATCTATTATAGAGAAGTTCACATGACCTTGTCCTAACCTACCACTTGAATCATCCCTACTTTCAACCACAACTAATTTAGAATTTCTAACCAAATATAAATTGGCAGTAGATGTGAACTAAGATAATTGGTGATGAAAATTTTGATTTCCAACTTTTTCCCATTTCTTATCAAAGTTATTTACCTATATGATCTTATTTTTTGCTCAAATTAGATGTGTCCTTAGTCCCTATTATGGTGAGATATTTTTAGATTTCAATTAAGACTTTATCCATCATGCAAGGTAGAAAAAAGTTCATGTAGTGTAGATGTGTCCAATTATATAGTTACAGGCTTACAGCGTATTATTTCCACCGTCTCCTATAAAAGGGACAAATTTTACTTTCCAAAAACTTTCAAGAAGCACCTATAAATATTCATCATCTCAGTTCTCCTGGAATGGTTTTTTCAAGCTAATGTCTGGCTCAATGTTTAAAACCATATCACTTTCCAAAGGGTAATTAGGCAAACTTTAATCAATGGCATACAGTCATACAATGCACACCCTTTTGGCACAGGCCCCACACACATGTAAAAATTGGATTGCCAAATGGTCAAACTCATGTGGGTATATTTATATAGTTGTTCCTTTATACCTACACCACATACCCTCTGATATGAATATATTATCATATATCATTTGCACTATCATGTACATGAACATGTCATTCAAAATGCATCTGGTGCCTTATAGTACACCTCTGAACAAAAAGGGTATCCACTACCAGTCTTGACTAATAGGTTGTTTTTTTTTGTCTTTTTGTCTTGTATGTATGTACATGTGTGCATGTGTATATGTGTGTATATATATATGATGGGCGTCATATATGTGTATATGCTGGGAACACATGTATGACACTGTAATGACCCAAAAATATCACACACGAACAACACAGTAAAAGACAGGATAAATTTTTTTTGACTTGCTTCCACACATAACATGACACAACATGTCATCAAAAAGTTACAACCAACTCTGGGAACCACTTGCTACGGGGTTGACCACAAGGTCAGCACATAAACGTTCACACCCAAAAGGATAATAACGTTTTTCTTTTGGACAAGGACAACTAGGAGTTCGTAGAGACCAAAGTACCAACACAAGGACCAAACACAATGAAATACAGGAGAACTTTTTTTTTGATTGCTGAAGATAGTACGACACTTACACAAGTTATTAGGGAATAAAAACCAACCAAAGACCTGCTTTCCACAACACGGACCAACACCAGTACAGATAGAATGAGGCAACACTAGGACACAATGGTTCATCTAAAATATGCAGTCTGACAAACAAGGTCTTCAACAGAAGTTTCTTTAGATTCATGTTTTTTTGCGGTAAGGTTTTAACATGCTTTACCTGTTCGCAGAGGAATCACGATAGGAGGAGAATTGAATGAAGTCATGTATCCTTGGAAGAATTTTCCCCTACCTTGATATGTTAAGATACGTTGTAAACAAATATAGCATAACAGAGGTTACTTCATTTACTTGAGTAACTTATTCTTTGGAGGAGGGGCAGTTAATTCTCAAGGCTCGTACTTATCATTTTGTTTCAACGTATGTGCTTTTGGACATATATGTTTTACCTTTTAAGCGGTCAATGTTATTTTATTTTATTTTATTGTAGCTACCTGACTGTCCTAAATCTTGGATGATTAATCATTAAGATCTTATTAGTTGTTAATAATATTTCATTGGGGTCACGAGTCCTAATCAGAAAAATTAAATGTTTCACTTGGGTTAACTTGACGCTATAGAAAAGTATACTGTTACATTTTCATCGGTAACGACAGATGAAGAGTTTCTTTAGGCATTCCTTCTATTTATTGTACTCTGTTATCTTCCAAGAATTTATCAGTGATTTCACTAAGATCGTTTAAGGATTTACAAATAAGAGGATGGTTGATTATTTACGCAGGATCACAAGGTATATTTGTTTCTCTTGTTTTCTTTGGGCTAGTTCCAAAAAATTAGGTCTTTACCAATTCGACAAAAGACAATGGTACTAGGAGCGTGCAGAGATTCCAAGTTAAGTTCGGATAATTAAAAATTAGGTTTGACAATTAAGGCTAAATCAGATTCTGAAAAAAAATGAAAATCAACAAAGGTACGCATGACAAAAACCAGTCATTTAATCTTATTGACGCTATATTTATCAATTGACTTTCAACAATAACAACCTACAGAGAACAATTAAAAATTATAAACACCATGCCCTTCTAGATAGTCTCCACAATTTCCATACCAAGGCTTGTAAAGTAAACAAGAAAAACATGTCGCAAAACAGCAGTTCCTTAAGAAGGCGGATGGATCCACTTTTTACCGTGTTTCTTTTCCTTTTTTTTTTCTTTTACTAGGAAATCCGCCTGCACATGTGTTAGCACATGTCAGTTCGCAGGAAACTGAGCACGATAAAGCTGGATAACATTAAGACCAATATGTTGTTATCTAACTGTTTCAAGGAAGAAGAAAGAAAAAAACCACCGTTGATGAAGAAAACAATAATAATTCAAAAGAGTCTAAAACAAGAGCAATTAAAGCGCTGTCAAAAGCTATTAACATGTTTACAGAAAAGGGATGGCACTAACTCTATTCATTAGCTTTTCACAAAGGAGCAGTCATAAACATCATAGTGAATTTCAACCCATATCACAATACTGACTCATAACAAGATTACATTTCGAAACCAAAAACATTACAGGAAAGAGAATTACTTTCAACGTGGGATCTTTTTTTATCCCTATTTGTTAAGTTTAGTCACCAAGCCACGGATTTTCACTATGCACTGGAAGATCCCCAACAATCAATCGGAAATGAGAAATTCAAACAACATTGACCTATTAATATTAAGGGTGATGTGCCATAACAGTAAATTTTATGTTTAGTACAGAATAAATAAAAATGGAAAAAATGGGGTGAAATGCACAAATGACCTCGAATGGGTCACATCCTATATCCTAACAAGCCTTCTATAGGACTTTCTTCTAATGAAGAGCATGTCTTAAGAAAAAAGGAACAAATTTGACAAGGACCAATCATATCCATATAATCGTACGGAGGGTTACTCACTCCTTCACACGCAACGCAACACAAACGATACATAGCTTCCAAAGGATCTGTCGCAAAACAAGTTGAAAGTAAACATTTGGTCAACGCATAACATTCTACTACAATGGGGGGATGAGCAAGGAGGTCGTATACAAACAAATATCACACAAACCCGTCAAACCAATGAGTTTTCCAAACACAACCAAACCTCTAAGTCACAGGAGAATGAAATTAAGCATCTTTACAGAGCAAAGCGTAGAGTATAGAATTTCTTACGCATAAAAACCACATCCCAATTTTAAGATTGAAAACAAACTCCTCACTAATGATCAGTATCTCGTATCTCCAACATGTGTGAAAAAAACAGATACGAAGAAGAGTCTTTCCTTGACATTTAAACTATTCAAAAGAAATGTGGTATCGTCAAAAAGAGACATTCCATGAGGATCAACTACATTCCGCAAAACATTACAAACAGTCCAAAGGGAGAGAAGGTGCTTCCAAGATGACAATCTCCAAACGGTGACCATGAATTGATATCGCATATGACGGATCAACCATGGACACTCGAAGAATAAAGTATTTCTTTGAGCGATCCAACAAGAAACAAAAGCAAACTAACCTAGTTGAACGTAATATCAAACCTAGCTCAATTCAAAAAATCAATCAAGTAAGGCCAACACCACCATGCCAATGGGAAGGGTTACTAGAACTCCTAACACAAATGCAAGAAAAAGGATAGAGACATGAATAGCACCATTCACCTATACACAATGCACTGACAGTACTCATCCCTAATCACAAATATAGACATAACCCAGAACTTACAGATATCGAACGACACAAGAATTAAGAACAAAACAGGAACTGTAAGGTGAGTCAACAACATGTTGATTAAAACATTTCAAATCGTGAGACCAAATAAGGAATAAGGGGTATTCAGTACAGGGACCCCCACCTCTTGTGTTTATGAGATTAAGAGCAAGTTCACCCAAACTAATATTTATTAAAAACCCCAGAAAAACAAATATGGGCTTCACCAACGCATTTCATTTAACGCCAAAAAACAAATACAAAAGAGCCGGGAAAGTGGAAACCAAACCAGTATACCATCACTGAGACATTAATATGAAGAGTAGAGTATTTAGTGATTCAAATTAAATAACGCATACGAATTAATGGTATCGAGTATATCGTGGCATGAGTACGCTCACGCAGTCGATCACAGATGGACGGGGCCGTTGAACAGAAACCCAACAAGCGTCACTTCTCTTCCTTCGGCATGCTGAAGGTTCCAAAACTTGTTACGGCCGGCTCTTGTCCTTGTCGGTGAACAAACTGGGTGCCACATCTATTAAATACAATAGGGGAATGATTGAACCATTACTGGTAACCATACAACATGAGCTATCACTCCGAAAAGAGGCCCTTGCCAAGTCAGACGCTCTTGGGTGTCGGCAATGAACTGTCACACGGCCTTTAGCATCAGCCAATACCGGATGCCGCTTGCACTTCCTTCGGGGAATCTGTAATCAGTAACCAAATACCCGTCATAAGGCAGGTCCTAGTAGTACTTGCACCTTTAAGTTAGGAAAGGCTTGCAGTAAGGTGTTGTTACCATTGGGTTGGCACAGGCTCATTAGGGTAAACTCACACTGCCTACCAACTAGACAGAAATATTCTCAGGGAGATGATTGATATATGAGTACTTTCGTTGTCAAAAACCATGACCTCCCGAGAAAAGCAAACCAAAGTATTTACCTGTGAAGAAGCGCCACAAAATATCAAGTGTGTTGGCTTGTGCAGCCCCAAAACATTAGCTGGAGTTGTCAAGGTGCGACATAAAACATACGAGACCTTTATGCTACCAACTTCGTGAATCGAAAGAGATGTAGATAGTGCAAGGAAAATGTGCTTAATGATACTCTGATATGAAACAGATCGCCCTAACAGATTCTCTTCCATGCGTTACATACTACCACAAGTAAGATACTCAATAGCGACTCTTTGCAATTAATTCATCAGGCAAGTTCCGGAACACCCTCACTGTAACGAATCAGTTTTGGAGAAGAAAGAAAAGAAATGACTAAGTGCAGCTTGGATCTGAGGAAGAATCTGCTCCTTCATCTCCCAAGACATTTTCTTCAACATTGGAGATCTTCATGTGCTGTGTGGTGTGATCTGTCACCAACCATAAAGCAAGAGCCAACCTGCAGCAAAGAAAACGTGCTTCAGAATATTCTGATTCTGAAAAACAGATCCGGCATCCAAGAGGCCTTTCCATGAAATTAATAGAAGAACAAGCAGGTTTCAGTAGGAGAAAAATCGTCATAATTGCATAGGTTACTGGTAACAGTCACACTGTCACCTAATCGGTTTGATACAAATATCTTGTAGGAGAATCTGAATTGCGGAACGCATGAGTGCAAGAGTTGAAAGAACAGAGGAAACAACTTATTCTGCATACCTCTTTCTTTTTTACTACAATCTCCAATACTGTAGCTCTGATTCAGCAGGCACTCGTCATCCAACCGAAAAAGGGACCCAGAAAAACTTCCTTTGCAATGGTAAGGGCGTGGATGGATAGATCTTCCTGTGACATAGTTAGATCAAAGAACGGTACTGCCTTCATCATTATGGAGATGACCAAAATCAGCATTTAAACTCTGCAGCCCCACCGAAGCTATGTGTTAGACTCACCGGAATGTACCAAAAAAAGGAAAAAAAAACTCGTCACACACAAAGCTTTCTTGTCCCACTTTATGTCTTAGAGACCTTCAACCTGAACTGTGTTTCGGAAAAGGCGGCGGGCTTTGATGTCGTGTGGTTTTCTCATTTCTGACAGTAGGTCTGATGACAGCAAGCCGCATTCACAACATGGAAGGGGAGAGAGCCAGTAACGTGGGCACAGTGCACTGTCGAGCACTAATCACTATTCTCTTTACACCCAAAAACTCGACCTCTAGGACTCGCATCTTGCATCCTAGGCGAGTACCTCCATTGTCGGTTCCATGATGTGTCTCACCACCTTGCGGGTTCCACCGGCCGCCCTCTCCATTGATGTAGGTGACTTAGGAAAAAGGTTAAGGCACGCGGGCCACGGATCTCTAATTTTTCAGAGATCAGGGGTCTGGATTTACTTGTCTAGGAGGGGAACTTTCTACTCGAGATCATTCCATTAGTGGGCCCGTTCCAAAAAAAAACCGACTGGGAGTACCCCTCCCTCCACTTTTTCCACGCAAGAAAAAAACTGAAACAGGATAACCAATAGTGGCCAAAACCTGATCAGTAGAAGGACTCAACACGGCTTCGCCTTACTGAATGTGCTGCCGCCTGGTGAAATCTGCTCCCAGCCACACCGCCTCCCACACAACCCGACAGCACCCAAAAGCAAGGGGGTTACAGCCTGGATACATAGCTTGTAGCTTATCAATCATCTGTCATACCCATACGCAGAATAGCAGATAAAAAAAAAAAAAAAAACAAGATCACGGCAAAGAAAAAACGGGACTGGCCGCACTCCTCCGCAAGGAACAGACAAGAAAACGGGTGGACAAGAAAACCGAGGTTGGTGGTTGGGAAGGAGCATGTAGAACAAAGAATCGATGACCAGCTGGGCATAAGAGTACAACCACAGAAACCCACCACATTTTACTTTACAGTTAGGCCATCCACAATGAGATATTCTTGAGGGTTATAGTTGAAAAAAGACATCTCTTGCAATTCTTAGCTTACATTTTCCAGGAGTGCTAAGATATGATTATACCAATCATCTGACCCAGCTAAGGTTATTCTTTTTACACGAAAGTAATTATCTTTAATCTTCTCTATTATGAACTTCTATTCTTAATGAAGCCGTTATTATAGAAGAAAAGGGTAATTTAATTCCACAACGGATTCATCTATTTCCACTTTGCTATAGAATTGTTCATGGCCCATAGACACATGGGTTGTGTTCAAACACACTTAGAGACGAAAGAAAAAAAACACCTTGGAAAAAAAGGTTAAGGGAAGAAGGTTGAGTTGAAAATCATCTTAAAGACCCTCATTTTCTAACCAAGATAATTGAACTGAGAACTTAACAGAATTATTAAAGATTTTACTTAGGTTTACTAAATGAGTTTATAAAAATAAAAACAATTTACCTTCCAATGGGGAGAGTGAGAGATAGATTGCGTGGTTTCAAAATTGTTTTTCCATTTATTAAATCTTATATCTTCCAGATCTAACCAGAGATTTCCCTACGTTCTTTAACCCTTTTTTTCATTCACCATGAAAGGGGATAGGTATATTAGTGTAGCTAGGGGAATATAAAGTTATATAATGTTATTAACAAAGGATCGTTTCATCTTTGATCACTTATGGAAATTACAGGCTCTCAAGTTGGTCACTATACCCAATTTATTTGCACTATAATTTAGTTTAAACTTTATAGTATTAAACAACCCATTTTATTTGTACTTAGAACACACTATTTACTAAGTATTAGCAATATTTAACTCAACATTAATTGTAGGATAAAGGTTAGCAGTATTCATTTACGAAAACGAAACAAGGTTTACATCAACTCTTAGAATACAGATAATCCATTCCAAATGTCTTTTTATTTTCCAAGATAGCCAGACCAATCAAGGTTCAAAGTTTAAAGACGACATAATCATGATACAATAAACTAAGATTATTGATCCTGTTTATAATATTTTCCCCTAGATGTTATCAGAAGTTAAGCTTGAACAATATAAAAAGGATTAATGCAAAAGACCTTCCACCTTGAGGTTGCATGTCAAAATACAAGTCTATCCCTCATCTACTCGCAAAAGTCATCTGCAACCAAATTTCCACCAGGTCAGTTGGCGGGAATGAGAAAGATAAGGCGACACAAAACCACCATTAACTCTTATTAACAATACCACGACAAGGAATCACTTTATTACAAGAATGGTCAAACTTCTTAAACACTATCAACACATCAAGTATGATAAAGTCATCCATCATGCCAATCAAAGAAGCGAGAAAGAACTTTGTACTTCATTAGGAGCAAAAGCAACGAAAGTAAAACAATCGTATGAGAAATGGCCCTTGGCCCTTTATAGTAGAAATAAACAATTTAGCAAAAAATCGGACTTCCCATCAAGAAATAAGTAAATAATAATTACAAGATTGAGATTGGATTATAGACCAACCATCTAGAATCTTATCAAAGGTACCAAACGCATAGGCTAACAATACTATATCTCTAAAAGAACAAGAGTGATTGGCCCAAGAAAGGGGAACCTTGGTTAAACTAAACACAACAAGCCAGTATAATTGAGTTTAAACACCGGAACCGGAAACAATTAGATATACACACAAACATAGTTTCGAAGTGAAGGCAAGAATAATAGTTTGACCATAACTTACACAGATTACAATCCGTCCAAAAGGGTAAAAGTCTTACAAGCTAGTAGCAAAAACACGCGAGAGGAGAAGAAGGGAGTTCCGTCAAACAAGAGTATACAATATGTCATCAACAAAATTTTATAACACTAAAGATTTTCAAACCTCCACAACAATACTAAGTTTGTTAATTTAAAATAATTACCCATTTCCCACAACCCATATTTTAAGGCAACCCTGGTAAACAAGTCAAACCTCGCACAATAGGTACAAAATAATTTCTAAGTGACCTTCTCAAAACAAAACCTTCCGCTATGAATCCATAGACTTATCAAAAGAAGAGGAGTTTTTCCGAAGATTGATCACAGTTAAGGAAATTGCCATCCCAAACTATTAGGTAATTAACTGATATTTAAAAATGACCGATCTTATCAATAGTGTTAACAGTATCAAAGGAGAATTAAGCAAGTTAGGAAAAAAATGAGAGCGCATCAAAAATAATTCGGAGAGGGGGATTAGCCAAAAAACTACTTCTAGCGTTAACGAGTAATGGATTCACACAATGAACCTCGAGCTAGTTGATCCGAAAAAAGCTAGTTATGGTTCAAGTTGATAGGGATGGTCAAGAGTACTTCTGTGACGGATGGCCTTAAAGCCTAGAAACAAGATGAAAGATTAATATTAAGAGCCTAAAACGTGAGATGGAAAACAAATGGGACATAAAACCTTTCATTCTCAAGGTTAATACCAAAACTCTAAGCTGGCTTCGCCCAAGCATTGATCACACTAACCTAAAACATCCTTTCTCAATTGCCAAAAGGTGATCCAGGGATTGCGAAGGAGCTGCTAACAAAAAAAATTGTCAAAGAAAAAAAAACTTGGGTGCTAGGGAGGGGGGGGTTTCATGTTATATAAATTATTCCATGATATCGAAATACCTGTTTGACAACATAATAACTAAGGCAACTCAATCGCTAGAGAAGAATAAATACCATACCCACAGGACGAAGGTCTATTCACGCAAGCAAGAGAAACATAACACCCAAGAGGAGAGGGCCATATGAATCCTTGACCAACATACTGGCTAACGATAAACGCTTAAAACAAGGAAGAAAACAAGCAGGAAAGGAAGGGAAACTCCATCATGACATCCAACGGACAGATACATGGCAAGAAAAAGTGGTTTTCGATTTCACAATAATGTAAATAAAATAACAGTAGAATGTGTTAGAATATCTTGCCTTTTTCTCCAAATTCAATAGGTTTCATGGGACACCACCTAGACTGCAACAACTAACGAAGCCTAATGCCATTTTCTTTAAGTCATTGGGTGTCCCAAACTAGGACCATTTCACGTTGGCACAGGTAGGAGTTCAGGCCCGGGTGGGTGGTTCGAAAATATTACGTGTTCTTTCATGATTGTTGAGGTCAGGGTCCTCACAACACGTCTTGTCAAAAGGGAAATAGCACAGCGGAACATGGACTCGATCCAGCACAATGGAAAATCCATTTGGAGCCCATTTAAGAAAGCTGGAATAAATATGGTTCTTATTATCACTGACAGACTGGCATTAGTGCGCTTCATGTTATAGTGCAAGACTATGTCTTGCGATTGTGCTTCACCTGCATTACCAATAATCTCTCCAAGAACATTTTCCTTTTTTTCGAAAAGAGATGGAACGCTTTGATATTCACAAACATTTGCTTGCCAACAATTTGACAAAAACTGGTGCAGTGTGTGGCAGTCAACACATACACTTAAGGCTTCTAAACTCGAAAGTATCCTACTACTTAATCTTACAAACATTTGCTCCAACAGTGCATGATTCGTGTGTATGGGGGTGTGATTGTCACTTACACAGGAAAGCCTGCACCCTTTATTGCTTTAGTCACTAAATCCAAGATTTATTTTTATCTCTATATTCATACGATCTCCTAATAAGTTCATCACAGAATACCCTTGGAGTGCATTGCAAACGAAACTAGTTTTTCAAACCATGTGTGAAATCCAATCTTCTATAGGAATGTAAAACAGCAGCAACGTGTCACTCTGTTGGGTATTGAAGACTTACAACATCTCCAAAGCCAAAAAGGGTTACGCAAAAGAAACCAGAGACAAATAACTCGAGCCGGACACATCAGATGGGTTTGAGCAAGCACAAGAAAAGGCCAATTGTGCTTCATGAAATACTCTGATATGAAATAGTCCAACCCTATGAGAATCCTCTTCCATGAGTTACATTGTAGAAAAGAGCCAGGTCTCAGTTAGAGAATCTTTGCAAAATAAATTTCATCAGGCCCTGGTTCTCCTGGTAACACTCCACTGTCACAAAGTCAATTTTGATAACATATCAGAGGAGAAACCCCGAATCTGAGGAGGCATTCGAACTGCAACAGATAACACTAGTTGACACTCGACTGCTGGGCAGCACTACAAAGGCTCTGCATTCTTGCAAAGGCCGCCACCTGGCTCAATCACTGTTGTGGGTCACTTAATAGGATCCATGACATACACACCTCAAAGCAATCAAAGAAATGTGAGGTAACACGCCTTTCCCCAGCCTGAAGCCTACCCACTAACCCACGCGCGTAGGAAGGAACCAGGAAGAAGACCCATGACAGAAAGCTTTTGCTGGCCATACATCATGCGCCTCTCACACCACTCCACATGCGTCCAACAAGGAAAATAAAATACGGGGTCAGAGAAGGAAAAGGGGAGCAGGCGTTATCAAGGGACGCACGAGATTGCAACTCAGAAATAATTAAATGAAGGAGGAAGTGCGGCATACCATCAAGAAAGAGAGAAAGAAGTTGACACATGCAAGAAGGATGGGGTTTTTTTAATGCACTGGAGGTGGCTATAAAGCCACCCACCTCGCAAGCCAACCAAGGAAAACAAAGAAAAGACATAACATTCCAATTTTAAATTCTGTTAACGTTGGATCTGTGACCCGTTTTTAAAATTCCCTTGTAATTGAGTCGCGATTTCCAAAACATAGTTCATTTCCAATCTCACATGATCTTGGACCAATGGTTTGATTAAATAATTGCCCGGTTTGGTTATGTCAAAGTCGAGGTCTAGGTTTACTATTTTTTAGAAAGGGCAAGTCTTCTTACTTAGGAAAACATTGAAGTCATTAGATTAGTTAAATTATATCAATAGATACCACAAGATATGATGACATATCATATCAACCACTTTATTGAAATATGAAGGACGAATAACGACTTGAAACAAGCCACCTATGTCAAAGATCAAATGAACTCAACGGTTAAAGATTGTCAAACCAATAAAATGTCAACTAAGGTCATTAGCAATCAGAAAATTGAATATGGCAATGGGCGTAGTGAGTGATATCATCTTAAAAGGTAAAAACATTAGGGACATTTACACAGTCCACACACAAAGGGTCATGAAAAACTTGAGAACGGAACAAGAAGGAGCGGGGAAGGTTCTAAAAACATTACTGAGACAAGATCAAGACAACGAAATTCAACAGCCATCGACCACTCAACAAAAAGGAGGTCAATTTTGCGACAAGAACTAGTGGTACACGTTAGAATGTGCCCTTTATTAATACACCTTATACCTTTAATTTGGAATGTCATAACCTAGTTGGTGACCACCAAGAAAATCAATTCAGCTTAGGATGATATATCTTGACATTTTTGCTTCAAATATTGCATCACTTGCATTAACCATCAGCCTATTATTAGTGTGGTTAAGTGTAGTTAGGATAGCTCAAGTCTCAATCGAACTTTCTCTTTTTGAGTGATGTCTCTTATTCTCCATGTTCATGATAGCATTTTTTATGATGGAATTTTTTTAATGGCTGTACTTGCATGTTTATTTTCTCTTATATTCAAATATCTGTTGGTCATAGACAGTCATAATTTTAAACTTATTTTTGAAGGAACTCGGTTACTAAATTACATATATTGCTGCATGGTTATGTTCATATTAGGTAATTTACAAATTACAAATTCAGTAGAATCTGTAATCCTGAATATTAAGTTCAGCTTGGGTTTTGATATATCTTGACATTTTTGATTCAAATATTACATCACTTGCCTTATCCATAAGCTTGTTGTTAGTGTGGTTGAGTGTAGTTAGGATAGTTCAAGTTGTAGTCAAAATTTATCTTGTTGAGTAATGTCTCTTATTCTCCATGTTCATGATAGCATTTTTCATGAAGAACATTTTTTTGGTGGTTGTACTTGCATGTTTATTTTCTCCAGACGATCCTCCTTTGACCTCTATTAAATTTTTCTATTGCTTTCTGTAGCAATAACAAAGAAAAAACACAGTCACCTAAGCTTCATACATCTATGATTGACCTTCTGATGCACCTGCATTTAGCATTAGCGATGAAGGCACACTCAAGATCATGAAAATGTGCATATTTGATTTCCAGTTTATGCTTTCCTGATAGGAAATAAAAAACACACACCTTCACTTCAAACATCTATAATTGACCTTCTGATGCCCCTTGATGCAGAGAAGGCATGTGAAAGGATTTAAGACACTATGCTTAGTCTATTTGGCACTTATTCTTTCCAATGCTAGTAGCATTTTAAACCTGGTTCTCCTTAATGAAAATCAATTTTAAGGAGTTTCAAAACAAACTAAGGGATTTTTAAGACACGCTTTATCCTCCTTCAATTCTCCAAGAAGTTTCTTTAACAAATTCCAAGCAAATTACACTTTTCTTAAACCCTGCCCTGTCCTGATTAGGTCTATCAAACTCTTGATGAAAACTGTCAGAGTTTCCGTACAACTGAAGAATGGTTTAGACTCCAAATAACAAAAATATGTTAAAAGGCCCTAGGACAGAGATATCTACCAAGTTTCATGGGATTTCACTGGTTATACCTCCTTCAAAATGACTTTCTTGCTCACAAACCCTAGACAAGGGTTTACAGTTCTGGGTTTACCTGAGAAGGATGAATTTGAAGTTTTATGAGTATTATTGGGTTTCAAAGGCTTTAGTGAGTTCTTGAAGGTCTCTGCTACCTAATACAACTTAATTCATTCACAACTTCCCCAACTTATAACCACTTTTTCTCTGTAACATGATTTTTCATAAAACTACGACATTAGATGCCCTGCTCTTGTATACAAACCAAACCACCCCTGCTACATCTAGTAACAAATACTATGCTATCATGAAGTAACTATACATCCTACCAAAATTCAAGCATGGTTTACTCATTCGATGCTACAGTGCAACTGATGTATACAAGAGCATACCAGCTTCAACATCATATACAACCAACACCCATCCCAAGACCAACAGTTCCAAGGAGAAGATTATGTTCTATAAGATGCCCATATTTAATCCCAAGAATCCAAAAACTGTATATTTCCATAATAACTTGCATATCTATGACTGTCCTCAAGTGGGAAATATGAATTCTTAGGTCAAGAAGACTTAACTATGAAGATCAAATATCCTCCTGAGAAGTTACACAGGCCTACTGTATTGTGAAGGAAAATTTCAAACAATGCTCATAATGGTAATTCAAACACACTCATAAATGCATAAAGATTGAAATTCTTACCATGCTTCAAAGAGACAACAACCAATTTCATTTAACTATGATAACCCTTGTGATTTCTGGTGAGGAGAAGAATTAGTCTAGTTGTCAATGACTATTGCAGTAATTCTCAGTACTGTGTAGTACATAAAGATAGCAACACTTCTTCCCTCAAACATCTAGCAAATTCATACATACCTGGTATGAAAAAAAAAGTACAGATCTAAGTGAGGTTGGATATAAATTCTATCTAGGCTGTAGATAAGCTAAAAGGTTTCATACAGCAATTTAAAGTAGCTAAAGCATTCACTTTCTCATTTATCTATCAATCAGTAGCTTAGACTAGTCATTTTATATTTAACATCTCAGTCGGTGTTCTTATTACCATTTTTAAAGTCTTGAATCGGTCAAATTGTAGCCCACAAGGCGTTCCTTTCCACTCAACATAATAGGATATGTCATGCTCAAGCAAATTACAGTCCAGGAAAAGCCAAGAACCAAACTCATTTACAGAGGTAGTACTTCATAGCTATTTGAGAGAGACTATAACAGTACTTATCCATACAGTTCGACATTGTATAACACAGCCTCTAGTTAGGGTTTACAAGTTATTCAATGACCACAAGAGTACTAACATGCATGATTCAGAACATGGTAGACCTTATGATGCGATAAAACTCTTCACACCTATATTTTGTCAGTGAAAAAACTAGAAATCCTTTTTCATAGATCAACAAGAAACCAAACAACTGAAGGAAAAGCTTATTTTATTTCTTCTCAATTTCATCTTTAATACAGTCAAATAAAAACCATATTTCCAAAATTATATCTTTTATCAAACAAAAACTTGTAGATTTACAAGAGTAATTTGTTATTTCTTCAGCAACTTATGAGTCTAGAACACGAGCAACTTTTCATGTTTTCTTCTCATTCCCTAGGGGTTGGGATTTTTCAGGGCATGATTTTTCAGAAAACTGTGACAATAGATACCCTTCTTTGTAACATGATGTTTTCTTCTCGATCCCTAGGGGTTGGGATTGGGTTGCGATTGGTTTTCTGATGGCGTTTTTTCCCTAGCGGAACTCTTGATCCTTTTCCTTCATTTTGTATCTCTCCATTCTATCTCATGTTTCCTATTTTACCCTGTTGTGGCCTTGTTTGTATATTTAGCTTGGGGCTCTGAAATTTCTTTGTATACCCTTTGGGGTAGAAGGAACAGGTGTCCAACAGATGGACCCCTCTATGACTCGACCTTCTAAGAAAGGATAACCCTCACGATCATCCTTTCACAGAGATGGAGCCTTACAGAGGCAATGGGGGATGCTTCAGAGGGAGGTTATTGCCTTTGCCATCCAAGAGAAAATTTTTGCTAAATCTAGGTGTGGTTCAGTAGAGATATGTGAAGAAGTATCCAGTGAAGTCCTCTAATTATAAACTGTTGGAGGAGGTGGGTGTGGGTAACACTGCAATAGTTTACAGAGCTCTCTGTGTTCCATTCCAGTAGATCATTGCAGTCAAAACTTGTGGGCCTTGACAATTCTAGTGCTACTCTGGTAGGTAAAAATAATCAAAAAATGCATTATCAATGACAAATAATGTAAACTAGCCATAAAATAGAAGAGGGCAAAATAAAAATCATGGTGAATACCTGCTCAACCTGGCCTCCTCTACTCAACCTGGCCTCCTGTACTCACCTAAGATCTGCAGTATAACCACCAACTACTTGCCATTGTTTTGCATGCAGAGATTAATGAAACCGACCAACTATCTCCCGCCTACTTCTCACTGCCGCAATAATTTTCCCTCCTTGTAATTCACCACCACATTGTATAAGTGTGCATTTTTTTAATTAGAAATTGATATAAAAGATACCATAAATATATATGAAGAATATTAGAGACAAAAATATATTTGACCCTTTAAACTATGTGTTGATGTATTCAGCCTGTCAGAAAGGAGGCACACCACAATGGTTTTATTATCATGATGCGGGTTGGAAATCTGTTCAAAAACCAGAACATTTCTATGATAAGACCTAGAGAATTTACGTGCTAAAACTTTGAAATATGACAATCCAAAATTTTAGAAATATCGAACCAGATGCTAAGAACCAAAAAATTTCCTCTGACTTTTAATGGTGCTTTTCAGGCCTTACAGCCGATTTTAAATCACTTAAAAGAGAATATAAATTTCAAAGTGATGTTGAAGAAGGTAAAGCAAGAGACGCCAGCAAGGGCATTTCAACATTATTCCAGATAGCCAAAGAAAAAGAACAATTTGAAGTAAGTCATTGCAAACTTTGGCATTTACCGAGTCACCAGGCCAACTCTTGCACCCATAGACTGTTGGCAACCTCCATTATAATGCTCAATCTCTGCGTCAAACACAAATTGCGTCCAAAATTCTGAAAAACAAAACATGGGTTTTAAAAATTGTGATGATAATGACGATGAGCTGCCAAGGGTTGTGTAGCTTGTACGGGTGATTGTAAAAAGTTTATCAAGCTGTATATGATTCAATCAATATAAGGAAGGACAGGTCGGGAAGAGTTGTACAGGGACAATCTATCCCAAGGGAACTTATAAAATTGTATGCAGATAGGAGAGGTGAAATCATTTGCTTATCCGCTAAAAGCTGAGGAACTGCCAAGGATTAAAAGGACAGGTGATGTATAGGAATTTAGGGCAGAATATAAGGAGTATTTACTTAAATAGAACCTATGTGATAGCTATATTATCTCATGTTATGATGAGATGGTTAGGAATTTCCCATTCCACAAAAGGGAAGCTGGTTCCCTTCGCATATCCTGGAAGAATGTAATATTCCCCCATGAGTACTACAAGGCTCAGTTCAACGGATCGCCCACCAAAGAGTGAGCTCGTTTTTTATATAAAAAATAATTTGGTCGAGTTAATTTATGACCGGCTCAGCATATTGGGTCATTTGGAAACGACCACTGCGGGGCCGGGCAGCTCGGTCTGTGTAAATGAACTTAGTGAGCTCCCCTCATTTGAATGTCTTAAACACTACAATGCTTGGATTGCAAACATCATAGTATTCTTGTGTAACCCAGGGGAAAACTTGGATATTGCTCCTCCACTCCAATCGGGTTGTGACCTCCTTGGAACCCATAAACTCACCAGGATAAATTTCATACATGAAATAGCTCCGGGTGGTCCTGCAAAACGGTCTAGTACTACACAGAGCAACTCGGGTGCATAACTGTTGACAATGAATGGCTCGGTGATGATGACAGCTTTTGAAACTCGTCCTTCATCTATCAATCAGTAGCTTAGACATTCATTTTATATTTAACAATAGTTCATCGGGTGTCTTATTACCATTTTTATAGTCTTGAATCGGTCAAAATGAGCCCTAAGCATTCCTTTCCACGCCTTCCTTTTTCCCTCACATAATGGATAATGTCACTCTCCAAGCAAATTACAGTCCCAGTAAAGCCAGGAACTAACTCATTTTACAGAGGTAGTACTTCAATAGCATTTTAGAGAGACCTATAACAGTAACCTATCCATACAGTTCGACATTTATAACACACCTCTAGTTGGGTTTTACAGTTATCAATGACCACAACAGTACTAACCCAGCATGATTCAGAACATGGTAGACCTTATGATGCAGACAACTCTTCATACCTATATTTTGTCATGAAAACTAGGAAATCCTTTTTCATATATTAGCGAAACCAAACAACTGAAGGCAAAGCTTATTTTATTTTTTCTCATTTCCATCTTTAAATACAGTCAAATAACAACATATTTCCCAAAATTATCTCTTGTTCATACAAAACTTGGCAGATTACAGAGTACTTTCTTTTTCTTCAGCAACTTATGAGTCTATAACACGAGCAACTTTTCATGTTTTCTTCTCCTCTCCCTAGGGTTTGGGAATTTTCAGGGCATGATTTTTCAGAAAACTGTGACAGTAGAGGCTCCTGCTCTGTAACATGATGTTTTCTTCTCGTTCCCAAAGGATTGTGGATTGGGTTGCGATTGGTTTTGTCTGTTGGCGTTTTTTTCCCTAGGCGGAACTCTCGATCCTTTCCTTCGTTTTTTTCTCTCCATTCGGTCTCCAGTTTCCCTATTTTACCTAGTGTGGCCCTTTTTGTATATTTAGCTGGGGCTCTGAAATTTCTTGTATGATGCCCTTTGTGGCAGAAGAATAGGTGTCCAACGGATGACCCCTCTATTCCCGACCTTTTGAGAAAGGAGAACCCTCATGAGATCGTCCTTTTTGGCCAGAGATGGATCCTTTCAAGCAATGGTGGGATGCTTCGGAGTGATGTTATTGCCTTCGCCATCAAGAGAAAAATTTTTGCTAAATCTAAGGTGTGTTCACAGAGAATCTTGCGAAGAGTATCCAGTTAAGTCCTCTTTTTTAATTATAAAACTGTTGGAGAGTGGGTGTGGGTAACACTGCAATACTTTTACAGAGCTCTCTGCATTCCCTTCCAGTGAATCATTGTCGTCAAAATTGTGGACCTTGACAGTCCTGTGCTACTCTGGTCGGTACAAATAATCAGAAAGCTTATCCACAGGCGACAATAATTACACCTGCCATAAAATGAAAAGAGGGGGCAATATAAGCAAGGGCGGATACCGGCTCACCGACCCCTCTCTGCTCCCCTAAGGATCTGGGCATATAAACCACAAGCTACTTGCCATTGTTTTTCATCCGAATTATTAAACCGACAACTATTCCAGCCTCCTTCTCAGCTTCCGCAATAATTTTCCTCCTTGATTCACCGCACATGTATATTGGTGTTTATTTTTTTTAATTAAAAATTGATATAAAAGATACCATAACTATATGAGGATTATTAGAGACTAAAAATATATTTTTGTCTCTAATTAATTCTCAAAATACCACCCCCTGTTGTGAATAGTGAACCTCTAACATGTGGTTGATTATTCCAGGCCTTTGCGAAGGAGGCACACCACATTTTTATTATCATTGATGTGGTTTTGGCAATCTGTTCAAAACCAGAACATTTCTCTGATAAGACCTAGAGAATTACGTTGCTAACCTTCTGAAATACTGACAACCAATTTTTAGAAATCTCTCCAACAATGGAACAAGAACAAAATATTTCCTATGACTTTTAATTGTGCTTTTTCAGGCCTTACAGCCGATTAATCACTAAAAGAATATTAAATTTCAAATTGATGTTTGAAGAAGTAAAGGCAAGAAGACCCAGCAAGGGCATTCAACATCTAGTCATAGCCAAAGAAAATACAATTTGAAGTAAGTCAATTGCAACTCTGCATTTCCG
>JAHRHJ020001324.1:0-25917 GCA_019776745.2 Taxus chinensis
TTCCATATAATCCTTAGGCTAAAAATACCATAGCCCGTAGCATAGAAATTGGGATAAAATATTCCCATTTGGGCGGATTACATGTTTAATGGGATTAAATCCCAAGTTTGGCGCGTAGCATGATAAAAATCCCATAAGGGGTGCATTTGGATAAGGACCCACATGTTGGGCGGTGGGAGAAAATGTCTAAGGCTTTAAAGCCTTTCCACGCATGTAAAGTGGTAGACTTAACCGCCCCCATCTCAACCGCTTCATCCTCCTTCTCCACGTGGAAGTTTCCACGCATGGGTCTAATGCCCCCTAACAACCGCTTCACCACCTTCCATGTGGTCAAAGCATATGCATTTGATTTGGTGGTTCATACTAATGTTTTAAACATTATATATATATATGTGGCATTTGGAAAGTGGCCTTACCAAGATAATATAATTTCGTCCAATATAATGTGGTATAGAAATAATTAACTCGGTAATCCTGTAGTCCACTTGTCATCTCCCGATAGGAAAATCAAGAAAATTTGACGAGTGTTGGCAAGCCACGTGTCACAGTGCAATTCGGTCCAATATTGACCAGTTGACCAGAGTTGACTTTCCCGCTATCTGAACTTTGACCGAACATATCTAGAGCTCCCGATGTCCGTTTGCCACGTTCTCACAGTCGTTGGAAAGCTCTCAAGATGATATTCTACACTGACACCATTTAGGGATGTTTAGGGAACTTTCAAAAATGATCCCCTGATCACACCTCCCCACTGAGAAAAGCTTTTTGTCCCAAAAAGCTTCCATACTGTCCTGAATCTGAAAACTCTGCTGCCACCTCGGAAGTGCTGTTGTAGTAGACCCTTGGGTCTTCTCCTCCAACCTTCTCACTTCGGCAACTCTGCTCCGATCCTGGGACCTGTGGGTTATGGGCCCACGACACTTCTGCTACGCCACTCTGATATCCGAAGAAGACCTCCACGCCTCCGCTTTATGGTGCTAAGTTTCTGAATGAAACCTCAACGCTCCTTCTGTGCGGTGCTAAGCTTCTTGATATCTGACAACAAGGATCTTCTTTTACTCTATAACACAGCTCCTGGCTCCGAGTTGATTCCGCAGAATCCGAACTGGTTTGAAGGAACTCCATGTTACGTAGAGCTTTGATTGATCCGATGTCAATGATGGACAATGCCTTGTCCCTTTACAGACCTCAACGCCTCCGATGCATGATGCTAAGCCTCTTTCAAGACCTCGAGCCTCCGATGCACGATGCTAAGTCTCTATAGACCTCAACACCTCCGATGCATGATGCTAAGCCTCTTTCAAGACCTCGAGCCTCCAATGCATGATGCTAAGTCTCTGTAGACCTCAACGCCTCCGATGCATGATGCTAAGCCTCTTTCAAGACCTCGAGCCTCCGATGCACGATGCTAAGTCTATTACAGACCTCAACGCCTCCGATACATGATGCTAAGCCTCTTTTAAGACCTCAAGCCTCCAATGCATGATGCTAAGTCTGTTACAGACCTCAATGCCTCCGATGCATGATGCTAAGCCTCTTTCAAGACTTCGAGCCTCCAATGCATGATGCTAAGTCTGTTGATCAGCTACCATTCGATTATGTGGTCACAATGCCTTGACACCAAATGATGTTCCGAGCTGATCCTTTGAGAGCTCCTCTTGTTGACATACTAATATCAGGTACCATTTCTGCTGCACGGTCGCAATGCCTCTACACAGAATGAAGTTTTGACCTGACGTCAATGCCAACGGTGATTCAGCTACCATTCTGCTGCACGGTCACAATGCCTCTACACAGAATGAAGTTCCGAGCTGATCTCTGCGAACTCTACTATCTGCACAAATGGCAGATCAATCTCCAAGCTTTATATGAGTTATTTCCTATATCTAAGCTATAACAGGTACTCACAAGCTGATTAGGAGATATGTTTGGAGCATTAATCAAATTTTCTAAGTAAGAAAATCCACTGAGTATTGTAAACCTTTCTCTCAGCATTTTCTCACAATATCTGATCTCCAAACTTAATACTGCATACGATTCATCAATCTGAATTATGCAATATATAATTTAAAATTTGTTGACTTACCCATTTTAAAGGACTTTCACTTTCAGGTATTACCTGGTCCTGGGTTGAATTGTCAACTGGTGGTTGAGTAGAAACTTCTTCTGCCTTTGCAATAGGCCTCCATTCCATCTTTGGCTTGCCATTACTCTGATGGCGAGATGGATGCAGTTTCCAGCAATTTTCCACCCGATGCCCATTCCTCTGGCAATGAGCACAAAAATTCCTCTTAATCTCCTTCTTCTGGGATGAGGAACTCTTTCTGCCATTTCTCGACTCTACATGACGAGATTGGTCTTTCTCCACTGCATTGCAATGTGGATTGACTTCATTTGTCTCCTCCCTACCAGAACAATGACTAAACAAGGAAAATATACTGCATTTTATGGTGTTAGAAAAATCACCAAAATAATTGCCCTCTGGGGGTCTTACTAATGCAAGTATAACAGAGTACAAACATTGCCCAAAATTGGGTCTTTAACTAATGTGCCATGTCTGGTTAGATGTATACAAACGTTTCCCTCAAAGGGGTCTTACCAATACATTCTACCTAACACAATAGTTTATGGTTTTATCTGCATATGAGATACAATGATTCATCCAAATAGAAATGCGAGAAAATTACTGAGTATGTTAAACCTGTCTCTCAGTCTATCCCACCAATCTGGAAATCCAGAAGTACAAGCCAATGCCATCCCTATCAAAGCAACCTGTACTGATTAACCTGCTCGATACCAACTTGCTTCGAAGATTAGTAAGTTTGTAGGTGTCGATTACCAGCTCTGATACCAAACAAAATCCGAAAATAACCAGATTATTACTACCTGATCTCGGACCCTTATAGGCTTTAATTATTTGCCGATAATTTACTCCTTTTAAGTAATCAATTTAAAATAATGCAAGACAATAATGACAATTGCACACAGATTGATTACGGAGTTCGGCAATTGCCTACGTCTCCGGGTTCGTGGTCGAACCATTCCACTAGTCAAAACTTGTAAGTTACAATAGTACTTTCACAAGAAAACCTAATGGAATTTTACTTGCCTATCAGTACACCAGTTCTTTAGATGACAAGGGTGAAAAATAGCACCCGACTTCCACCTTCCTGGCGTACAATGTCCTTCGGCTTCGATCGGCCTTCCCGACGCAATTAATGCGAAGCTAGCACTCCGGTCGACAATCCAGGATTTGCAAGTAATTGGTGTGGCTCAATGGGCCTATTGGGTAGTTTATAATTTACTCCCAATCACAAATATTTCATCTACTATTGCCTAAAATAGGCCAATAGACAATACCTTTTGACACATCCCACAAATAAGCTTAAATAATAAGCTCGGGTTGTGTGTCGCACTGTTGCACCGGTGTCCACCGTTCCGTGCTCTAGCAATGAGCTTCTCCATTGCATCGGTGTGTGTCCATTACAATGAACTAGGTACCCTATTTATACAATTTTAGGGCCCTCAAATAATGCATTCCATATAATCCTTAGGCTAAAAATACCATAGCCCGTAGCATAGAAATTGGGATAAAATATTCCCATTTGGGCGGATTACATGTTTAATGGGATTAAATCTCAAGTTTGGCGCGTAGCATGATAAAAATCCCATAAGGGGCGCATTTGGATAAGGACCCACATGTTGGGCGGTGGGAGAAAATGTCTAAGGCTTTAAAGCCTTTCCACGCATGTAAAGTGGTAGACTTAACCGCCCCCATCTCAACCGCTTCATCCTCCTTCTCCACGTGGAAGTTTCCACGCATGGGTCTAATGCCCCCTAACAACCGCTTCACCACCTTCCACGTGGTCAAAGCATATGCATTTGATTTGGCGGTTCATACTAATGTTTTAAACATTAATATATATATGTGGCATTTGGAAAGTGGCCTTACCAAGATAATATAATTTCGACCAATATAATGTGGTATAGAAATAATTAACTCGGTCAAATCGAGAAAATTCGACGAGTGTTGGCAAGCCACGTGTCACAGTGCAATTCAGTCCAATATTGACCAGTTGACCAGAGTTGACTTTCCGCTGTCTGAACTTTGACCGAACATATCTAGAGCTCCCGATGTCCGTTTGCCACGTTCTCATAGTCGTTGGAAAGCTCTCAAGATGATCTTCTGCACTGACACCATTTAGGGATGTTTAGGGAACTTTCAAAAATGATCCCCTGATCATTTAGAGTACTCCTTCTAGTGGTTATTGCATATGTGGGAATAATTACGGGAAACTTTGTGACACTCTTCCACCAATATTTGACGCTTGAAGAACTTGGGATGCATGGAGAAAATATTGTTGGATTTGTAGGTAATGAATGCTCACAACCATGTGAATAGAAGTGGCACTTGAATCTCATGATACCTAGGAATCAAAAAGTGTAGGTTGTCATATTATAGAAGTAAGGATGAATTGAATCCATTCAATGTTTCGATGCATACTCGACATTGAAGGATTATATAGAAATGTTTCCACACTGCAGGTTTGCACCAAGAACATGTTTACAAAGACATTAGTACACATGTACATAGAACATGTTTACAACGACGTTGGTAAACATATATGTATTTATCTGAGTTTTTGTGTACATAGGTATAATGAGGATAGGCGAGTATGGAAATTTGGAATTTGACACCACTTCCTAAGGTAAGAAAGATGGTTCAATGTAAGTGGATCTATCAGACCAAATATGAAACATATGGGTTTGTTGATAAGTGCAAATTATGGTTAGTTGCAAAAGGTTTCTCTCAAGTTACTAGTATTGACTATTCTGAGACATTTACACCTATTGATCTAATGAACTCAATCAAACTTACTCTTTCCATTGCCTCCGCTCATCACTGGGATGTTAATCAGATGGATGTGATGAGTGCCTTTCTTCACAGTGACCTAGAGGAGGAGATCTACATGGAACAACCACATGGTTTTGTTTAGGATTCTTCCTTGGTTTGTAGAATTAGGAAATCCTTATATGGTCTCAAATAATCCCCTCGAGCTTGGTATGCCAAAATGGATTATTTTCTTCTTTCTACAGGTTTCACCTGATTGTCTATCTTTTACGGCAAGATGATTCACTTCTGGTTCTAGTTCTTTATGTTGATGACCTTTTGATTACAGGGAGCTCTTCATCGTTCATTGCAATAGTGAAAGAATCCCTCCATAATATATTCTCCATGATGGACTTAGGTTTGTTGCACTACTTCCTTGGGATGTAGATCTCACAACCTGACTTGGGGATATTCATCGCACAAACTAAGTATGTTCTTGATCTTCTCTCTTGGTTTCACATGGCTGGTTGTAATCCAAATACGACTCCCTTCTTGTATGGAGTTAAGCTTCGGGATGCGTTCACTTCACCATTATTTGATGCTACTTTGTATCGACAACTTGTAGGAAATATCATTTATTTGACTCATACTCGACTTGACATTTCATATGTTTTAGGCCTAGTCTCCAGGTTCATGCAGGAGCCTCATGAGCTGCACTAGAAAGTAGATAAGAGAATTCTCCACTACATTCAGGGTACACACAAATTTTGGATTCACTATGGAGTTGGTGTTGACATTGACTTGGTTGGATATACAGACTCAGAATGGATAGGTGATATTCAAAATCACAAATCCACGTCAGGTTATAGTTTCTCTGTAGGTTATGGTCCTATTAGTTGGTCAAGCAAAAAGTGGAATGTTATTTCCTTATCTTCTATTGAGGCCAATTACAGAGGATCTATAAATGCTACTATGGAGGAAATTTGGCTTCAAGGGATTTTGAAAACATTTGGTATTTAGTACAAGCGACCCACAGTTATCTTTTGTGACAACCAGAGCACCATCCAAATTTGCAAGAATCCAATTCAGCATTAACGGACTAAGCACATTGAGATTCACGTGCATTTCATCAAAGAGATGATTCATGGAAAGGTCATTGATCTTCAATATAGCTAGACATCATATCATGTTGCTGAAATCTTCACCAAACCTTTCACTGAGAGCAAACTTCTTTACTTGTGAGATCTTCTTAGGTTGTGGGACGCATCAACATCATCTTCTAGAGGGGCTTTCTAGTTCTCCTTTATTATTTTCACTCTTTGGGGGGGGGGGGGGGGGGGCATTTACCACTTGATTTTCTCCTTTTTTCTGCTTTATGATTGATTTGTGTTGTTCTTGGGTACCGCATCAGGCCTTGTTTTTTGGGACCCATTCTTATACCCACCTAATATATGCTTAAGGGGGGTGTTGGTGTAGGATTTTACCCATCTTGTGGCATTACGTACATGATCTAATTTAGCTTGCTTAGGTCATAATAGGTCATTAAAGGGAAATTTACTTTAAGTCATTTTCTATTTCTTCATTGAGAAGTTACCTTTTAGGGTGACCTAATTTCTCACGATATAATCTACCTTCATATGTACTTTTTTGGCTAATGAAGGATAATCACTTAATGAAGAGTTAGATTGGTCATATACTTGTTCTTGTTGTAGAAGTATTGCTTCTTCATCATTCAAGTATTTTTTAGATCATGTTGCTACATGCAGGTTTCTTCATGCATTTAATCCTATCCAATATCAGTCCTTGAATATGACCTGCTCCTATAATTTCCCGAGTTCCCCCAAAAAGGGACATTATAGATATTTTTATATATTTTTTGTAATTTTTTCACACATGAATTGTTTTTTTTAATTGAAAATCTATAGAAAAGTTTATACTTATCCAGCACAATATATAATATTCAAATATTTTGTGACAAATATGAAAAGTTCATGTACATGTGTTCAATACCGGATTGAGCTTTGCAATGTTGTATGAGGATCCCAAATATATAGCATTACATATTTATATAATTGTAGTGTTGTGTAGAGCGTAATAGTTTTTGTAGATCAAATAAATATCATGTTCAATTCAATGTTATCATTTGATTTAAGACAAATACCATTTATATGCCCTTGCATTACTGATGCCCCATCATTACCAACACACACCAACTTGATAGCTATAGCATAATCATCCATCCCAACTATATCCCTCAAAATTGAAATGACTAACTTGTAAAACTTCCCAGCATTGCAATTTTCTATCATTTTATGGATAACTAATAGATGAGGTTACCTTAAATAGTTCTCAAAAGTATAAGAATGAATGCAAACCAATGATGTTTTGTCAACTATTGTGACTCATTAATGAAAAATGAGATAAACTATACATTTTTTACTTTTTCTTTCAAATCCTCCTTCTCAATCATCACTAGTGATTTTTTCATTTCCTAAGCAATGCTATCTGACCAACGTAATTGTTGAACATTAGGAAATCCATTATTTCGAAACAAAATCTTATAATCTTGAAAATCAGAAATAGGTCTGCCCCTTTCTAGATTGTGGTGAATAACTGAGAATTGTATATTTTTGGCACATATATTAGACTCAATAAATTTTCCTAATTGAGTTGTAATTGTCCCTCCTTTCACAAAAAAATTTCATGGACATTTCTAATCATTTTCATACTCTGTTGCGTATTTTACATGCATGCATTCTCTTGCATTTTTCCATGTGTGTGTTCCTGTTGTTTTCACATATATTTTACCACAATATTTATCAATTATGTCTAGCTTAAGATGCATTTTGTGTTCATTTCTAAATTTTTAACTACAAATTCGACATTTACAATATGTTGGAGTATCATTACCATTTTCTGGCTTTACTAGTTTAATGAATGGATATTTAGTTATCAACTCAAACTTAAAAGACCTTCCAATTGCCTACCTACTTCTCTTTCTTTGCACATATTTCTATGTAGTATTTTCAATTGAAGTAGGTGTTTGATGAGAAGAAATATCTTCTATTAGTTGGATCTTATCATTAGAAATGTCCTATAGTCTTGTCTTCCTTGGCACAAAATTATGAGTAGAATTTCCAATAGAAGTTTGTGTTTGATGAAAATAAACGTCTTCTACTTGTTAAATATCAAAATCAAGAATGACGTCCAATGAAGGCACATAATACATAGTGTCCTCAAGTGGAAGCATGTCATCATCTATAATATTTTTAACTGGTGACAAGTTACTGTGATTACTTTTTTTTATACATGGAATATCACTATTAGTGGGTTTTGCATGCAAAAGGGTTTTTGGTATATTATCAAACATTAATATGAAACTGAGAATAAATAAAAAGAGTTAATTATTTAGCTACTTAGTACTAGTATTTGGTGTAGATGGTGGTTGCGTGACATTTTTTTGTGGCTGACTAAAATAATATAAAAAGGTTCATTTTTTTAATGACTACCTTTTGATTATCAACAAAAGCGATCAAATCTTTATCTGATTTCCGCGAGTAACTACAGAATCTCGTCAAACGAGTAGTCGGCCGCCTATGACTGGAATATAATGCATTGCAGGCGGACCGCCTATGTTTTGGTCATGTGTTAGAAAATCATGACACATTTGCATGTGAATGTCGAGATAGTTTTAGTGGCAGGTAGATGACTGTAATGCATGCAAATAGATGAAATACATGTTGGTGAATGTGCCTAATTTGATTTTTGAGGTCGCAGTGATATACATTCATAAGTATGATTTTTTTAATCTATGCGAGATGACCCAAAAAATGAACTTGCATCATGATATTTTAGACAAAATTTTGCTTTGTACTACTCCAAATCGCTGATCAACAATGTTTTGGAGCTTTGGGGGAAGCTGATCAACAACTTGAACGCGTTTAGTTTTAAAAGTACGAGAATTTGTATGAATGGATCTTTTACAAAAATTGGGTTTTCTAAAATTGAGATTGTTCTTTAAATTGGGATATCTCAAAGAGATGGGTGTTGTAGATGATATCCTAAGCGATGATCCTAATAATTGAGAAATTAACATGCCGCATGACCTATCTCTGAAACATCCTCTATCTCCAACACCATGGGCTCCAACTCTGTTTCCAATTTCTGCCTTATTTTGTCCACTCTAGAATTCACAGTTGTTCCATCAAAATTATTATCTTTTTCCTCAACCCCAACAAAGGAAGGTTCTTTTTCTGCCTCCTCAAAATTATTATCTTTTTCCTCAACCCCAACAGAGGGGAATTAATTGAAGTCCAGGGGAGGACAAATATAAGAATCTGGAGACGGATTCTCATAAGGATGGGGTCTTATGGGTATGGTCTTTCTTGCCGCCAACTGATTTTAAGAGAGCATTTTGATTTTATTGTTTTCATTTAACTCGTTTGTTTTTTTAATAATTAGTGTTGTTGCTCATGATTTCCTTTGCCTTGAGAAAACTCATTGGTGTGCATAACATAGGGATCTCTCGACAGATTACCCAGAAATTCGAAGTCTATTTTTTCGTGGGTGGGGCCTTGAGAAGAAAGTTGTAACACAAAGAATTTTTCAGAACTATGAAATGACATACTAAGCAATATCAATACCAGAGAGTAGAGAGTAGAGAGAGATTATTAGCTTACATAGTAGGTTGTCATTGTGTCTGCAGAGTTTCTAGGGACCAACTTAATCTGCATATCAATGGTGGCAAACAAGTATTCCTTCTTGGATTGAAACCCTGAGCCTGAAGTGTGGTCTAGACTCAACTACAACTGCTCTCCATTCTCTATTATCTTTGTCCGATCGTTTCCCCATGTGATGTCAAAGTCTGTGTAAAAATTAGCGGAAGCAACATGCAGAGCAATAGAAATAGAGAGCAACAATATGTAGAATAACACCAGAGTGTCCAAAATAACTGCTTGGCTATGAATGTTATGTGAGGGCCCTCCGTTTACATTAACAAATGTATTTCCTCCGTCATTTTTTATGCTTATAAATTACATGACCGACTTATATACCAATTTTGACCCTAAGACATAACAAACTAGACACGACTTCTATTATCAAATAACGACAATCTTGCCTAGTAATTCATTTCTATTTTCCCTACAACCGCAATGGAGATAATGTAAAGCAACAGTAGATTGCTTAGGTTGTTGAGGCATTTCAACATGCACTTGGTACCCTGCTTCCACTTTCTCGTTGTGATCTTCATACTCTGCATGGCCATCCATGCACACAAAGATGAAAATGCCTCTTTCATCCGCTCCCCCACGCCATCCCCACGTCTTGTGTTTGAATCCCTCGTCTCCATAGGCTACACCTAGATGGCCCAACTCCTTACCCACCTTGACTATGCCTCCAAGCTCAACCTCACAACCTTATGCAATTACAATGTGGACAACAATTATACACATTGTAATTCACATTTCACCACATATTACAACTCTAACAATATCATCCTCAAGAGCCATCGAAACTATTTCACCAAATGTAATCAACAAATATCCAACCCGATCGACTCGACTTTGTCAGCTTACTCGCATGCGCTGGAAATTAAGAGCTTTGCAATATCGCTCCTCCCCATCACACACTTAAAACAATGGAAGATAGCATACATTTTACCAAAAAACTACAACTCAAACAAGTTTAAAATTGTTATCCTATCCAACGTGATTTGCAATTCATGTGCAATTGCTAGTGATAACTTAACGTTGATTGAACTTATCTGTAACAAGTACTTTATGTCACTCCCTCAAAGATGAATTAATTTTTTGGTAGTGGAGCTATAAAAATAACTTCGTGTTGATTGCGCTTATCTACTAGCAATTGCACATGAGTTGCAATCAACGCATATGAGGTAAGATTGTAAACTTATTATGGAGGGAATTGAGTGTGGCAATTACTGACCCAATTCAACTCGTAATGCACCCAATTTCTGGGTTCTATCAAAGAGTGTTTAGGACACAATTCCCTATCCACTTAGAAAAAGGGTTTCTGCTTAAAAAAGACAAAGGGATGAAACAATGGCAATGGTGGAAAATCTAGAAATTCAAGCCCTAACAAAACAAAAGGTATGTACCCTTTTCTTGTCTTTTTTTCCGTGTTTTCATGCATTCCCATGTCTAGATACCACCTCATTAAGGTCTTCTTAAGTGTATATTTGTGTCGGTATGTCCATATTTATTCATATAGTCCATGCAGAAGCGAATTGTAGAAAGTAATGACTGTAGCTTATGCGGATCTAATTTTCTTGCTTGTATGAATTTATAACTGTTGGTAAGGAAAAAAAAATTAAGGAAACATAATATATTGATTGTGTTCTACAATGAACAATCACCATTAAGGCCTCAAACAAATACAATATTAATACACACATATGACCAAAATGAAATAGTAATGCCCATATATGACGAGAATAGGTGAATCGCTCCAGGGTGCTTCCTCCCGTTTGTATGTTGTTTTGGTTTAAAAAACAGAGAAATATTACTGGAAATGGTGTTTGGAAGTTGGAACAAAGATTATGGTCAATATATAACATGAGTGAGATATTTTGACACTGCAAGGTGGTTGAGGGAGGCACCTGAAAGCATATATTTACTTGTGCATTCATGTTGTTTCACCAAATTAATTAACTACAAACACTCTTCAGCAAAAAACATTGCTTTAGAAAATAGATAGGCAAGACAACTCACACTATTTCACCAAATATATTAATTGTATATTTCACCAAATATATTAATTGTGAATACTATTGCAATTATAAATATCCAAAATTCGACAAACAACAAATATTTAAAATCTGGCAACTTGTAAACTTTAGATCCGCCGGAAGGTAACACTTTCCAAAAGGGGCATCTTTAAAGGAGAACACCTACCCACGAATAATGGATACTTTAGTCCAACATGTGCAAGAAAACAACAATAAAAAAAATATAAATCTATTGATACATAGATGTTTTTGGCTTCACTCCATAGACTGGAGATTATTAATCCATAGGTCAACGACCTACCATTGATAATAACAATAGACAAGTAGAGAGATATCCACCACAATATTCGATGAACATAATTCATGTACATATGTCCATCAGCGGATTGAGCTTTGCAATGGTGTGGGAGGATCGTAGATATAAGTCATTACATATTTCTATAATCGTAGCGTTGTGTAGAGAGCAGTGGTTTTTGTAGATCAAATAAATATCATGTTTAATTCGGCGCTGGCATTTGATCCATCTGATGGAACTTCAAAAAGGCTTTCAGTTCCTATTGTTCAGGCATTGGCATCTCACCTCCCTGACACGATTCCTCAAAGGTACATCAGATCAGAGAAAGAGAGGCCAAATACATGTCCTTCTAATCATTTGGACATTCCCATTATTGATTTGGGCATGTTTTTGGGAGATTCTGATCTCTGCAGGAAAAAAGAAATGAAAAAACTTGAAATTGCTAGCCAACAATGGGGATTTTTCCAGGTGGGTATAATGAAGTTAATCTTAAATTATACAATTGACTAACTACTGTGACGAGGAGTTAGTTTTCGCCAATGTTGAAAACAAGCTTTGAGATTCAAGTCTTACCTGTGTTAGTTTGGACTTTGGACTAATGTTGCAGGTCATTTCAGTGTCTTAATTGTTGGGATCTTTTTAGGTTTTAATTTGTTGCAGGATGTTGCAGGACATTTCAGTGTCTTGCATGTTGTGTTCATATGTTATATTCCTCCAACTGTCTTGTACTACCATTGCAGGCAATTTCTGTGTGATGTCTTGTGGGTGTTTTATTTTTTTGTTTTTAGATTTGAGAACGAACCTTATATAACTTATGGAATAGAAAAGTTATATGAATCTTAAAATGAGGTATATGTGAGGTCTCTTCCTAAAAAATCTAGCAAAGGAGTGAGGTTTTAATGCAGACCCTCCCCCCTCATTTCACGACCCTTTCTGGGTTGTGGTTGTTATATATATGATGTGACATTTCAGTAATTTGCAAGCTGTTTATTGTGGTGACATACAGCTATAATGGTATTTCCCCTCCCCCTGAGTTGCTTACTGATAATGGGAACCTGCTTATGAAGGTATGTGTGTTTCCCTGACAGGCTGTGAATCATGGAATTCCTGGGTCTCTGATGGAGAGAATGAAGGAAACTGCGAGGGAATTCTTTGAGCTCCCACTGGAAGAAAAGCTCAAGTATGAAGCGCAAGAGCATGAAGGCTATGGCAAGGCCTCTGTGTTCTTAGACAACCAAAAACTGGACTGGTCAGATATCATGCACTTGACCACTCTACCTCCAGAGAGTAGAAAAATGAATTTCTGGCCAACATGGCCCGTAGACTTCAGGTACCAAAATTTTCTGTCATGGTACAGTGTCTTAAAATAAAATGTTTATTTGGTATGGTAGCTGCTCCTGTCCATCCAAGTTATATCATTTTCATTTTACAACTGATTGCACTGTCCATTTTTTGCAGAGCGACCGTGGATGAATACGTTAGCGAGACTCAGAAACTTAGCAATACAGTTCTATGCCTTTTGTCGGAGATTGCTGGGCTAAAACCAGATAGTTTCCTTCACATGTACGGGAAAATTTCACAATTAATGACATGGCATTACTACCCACCATGCCCAAGACCAGATCTGGTTTTAGGCTTAAGTCCTCATTCAGATGGAAGTGGTTTGTCAGTGTTGCTGCAGGATGATGAAACAGTGGGACTGCAAATCTGTAAAGAAGGTGCATGGATTCCTATTCAACCCATCCCGGGTGCCCTCGTTATCAATATTGGAGACATGCTTGAGGTAATGATGAGATCTTTTAGGCCGAAATGGAGAAGATTGTTTCCATGGATGTTTACTTTAATATTACTTCTCCAAGTTTTATATGATTGGCTTGACTTAAATTTTCATGCATTAAACAAAACCCACTCCGTTCTTGTTATGTGGGTTTAATATCATGTGAAAAAAATTGTTGTGTTTGATCAGGTAATGAGCAATGGAAGATATAAGAGCGTTGAGCACAGAGCAGTCACCAACATTGATAGAGATCGAATCTCCATTGCCATGTTTTATGATCCAGGTGGAGAGACAGAAGTGGGTCCTGCTCCCGAGCTCATAGATGAGTTGAATCCCTGCCAATACAGAAGATTCAATCGTGCTGAATATATGCGACATTATTTTGGTTACAGACATAATGGGAAGAAGGCAATTGAATTTGCCAAAATCGAGTCTTAAATATCCTGCTTTTAGTCCAATGTGCTGGGTTGACAGGTTGAGGTGGAATGTGGCCAGGCAGAAAACCCAGGTTCAAATCCCAGCAGGCTCCAAGCTCCAAAACTTAGATTCAAGAATCAACTGGCAAAAACCCAAAAAAAAGAATCCGGATTGTATCTTTTCTATTATGGGTTTGCACTTGAAATTGACGAAATGACCAGTCATGTAATGTTTATAATGAGTAAATAATGTTGATTTGGTTTGGCTGCTGCTTTTTTTCTAGCATTGATATGGGTGATACAGTAATTTGAACATCATCACGCTGATGGGAATTCTTTATACCTTCAACTGTGAACCATTTATTTTGAGAGATATGTTATAGATTCATACCATGCTTTGTCACGAAATTTGAATTTTAACTGTACATACTTCCTTGGGGTTCAAAATTAAGCCTGTCACAGCCCTTCCCAAGGCCTCAAACCCGTCAGAAAAGGGAGGATAAAAATTTGAATGTAAAAAAAAAATCAAAATGTAAAAATTATTTGACAATTCAGAAGTGCAAGTTATTTTTAAAACTCTTAAAAGAAGGGCTACGGTGAAAAACACATATCAACAATTTGAGTGAATTTTTAAAATCTTCATTGTGAACTCCATAGTTAACGCCTTTGACCCATTTTAGTGCTTCAGTGGCTGCTCTTTTATGCTTTTATATACATGTAATTAATTATAATATCTGACATAGCTCTCACTAAACCTACTGGACAGACACAACGAGTACAAGCCACTCGGAAAAGCATCTTTGGACAAGTGGAGAGGTCCACAAAAGCACAAAAGTGAGTTTTCACGTCACTATTTATTAGAATGATGACAACAAGCCTGTCATCTAGCTCTAGGGGCTGTACAGAATACTGGGCCCGGCCTCATCATCAGAAGATGAGGAAGAATCTTCAGTGGCACGTTCTTCAGTAGGAAATAATTGACGCGTGTTGCGCTCGTACCATAGTCTAGAAACAGTTCGGGTCCCATCTGTATCTCTCCGGAGATATGTCCTTGTTGGAAAGAGATACTGGTCAGGGATACGTAGAGGGTATCCTGGTGCAGGAGGAGGTACGTTCATGGTATGATGTATGTAGAATTTCCTCCATAGAGCTCCATTGGGGTTCACATGATGACCATGCAGGTGATTAGTATTAACATAATATTTCATCTTAACAAACAAAGGAATTTTACAATTTATCATAATATTCCTCACTGTGTCTGGACTAGGGTTCAACAGAGGACTGTTGGACAGCTTGGTTGGTAAGAATTTCACCAAGAAATATTTATGATATGCAAAAATGTATTGCTGATCTCCTGGTCTACTTGGTCGATTCCATGCATCATTAGTAAGAGGGTCACCTTCTGGCCAGAGCTTGGAAAGTTCAAAACGCCTTAATGTATTTGGCTTTTGAATAAGTTGTTGGAGCCAAATTCCTTCCAAAGGTGGCGTGTCATGAATAGGCTCTGTTTCTCTTGAATGGCGCCATGGCCAATTTAAATTGCAGAAGACCATGGGGTCTTGGATAGTATGAAAGTCAGAGGTGGGAATATCTGGGTCAACAAACCTGCTGGCCACCTCTGTCATGTTGTAATGAGACACTGAGATGATGTCTCTGGATACAAGTAGCTGTTCTGCTTCTTGGGACATTCTTTGATCACATATTTCTTTAGATCTGATCATAGGAAAACAGGTAGCTGTGTCCCAGACTGGATGGAGATACTCATGAATTATCTGAGTAACATTGACGGACTTACATTGAACCAATTCTCAAGAAGCAAAATCAGCAAGTGCATTATGCTTACCAGAAATGTGTTCTACTTCAAAATCATATCCGTCGAACCACTGAGCCCATCTTTGGAGACGACCATACGTAGTCTTGTTTGTTGGGTCGCCTTTGTATAATCTTCCTTTAAAATGCTGAAGATCAGTTCGCAGAAGGAACTTCTCATGTTGAATAAAGAATAGGAAAGATTGGATGGCTCTTTTTGCAGCAAGTATCTCTTTATGACTTGAATGGTATTTTAATTCAGGACCTCTAAAGGAACCAGAGGCATACCTGCAAATTTCTTCCTTACCATTCTCCTTGCGTTCTTTCAGAATTGTGCCCCAAGAATCTTCTGAGGCATCTGTCTCAATGATCTTAAAACCTGAACCAGGAAGAGACAGAGATGGTAATGACTGACACAACTGCTTGATTCTTTTGACAACATTGGTCATGTCTGAATTCCATACAGGAGCATTCTTGCGAAGCCTTTTATTCAACAATATTCGATCTGCAGCAACATTCTGATAAAATCCTGCAATATAGTTGACACAACCTAAAAATCTCTGAAGTTGTGTTTTATCAGGCAACGTATCAGGAAATAAGCTTATTTTTGATACAATATGTTCTTGCAGTAAAATGGATCCATTTGAAATAGTGATGCCCAAGAATTGGACTGTATCTTTGAATGTCTCCATTTTTGTCGGACTGAGACATAAGCCATTAGAATGTACAGTCTGGTAGAATTCTTCTAGGTGCTCCAAGTGCTCTTTAGTATTCTGAGAGAATATAAGAATATCATCTATATACACAATTAGAAACTTGGAGAGATGACCAAAAATTTGATCCATCTTTTTCTGGAAGATGGATGGTGTAGTCTTCAAACCGAATGGCAAGACAGTCCATTCGTACTGACCCCCTGGAATACTGAATGCAGTTTTATAAGCATCTTCCTTGTTCAGAAAGATTTGCCAGAAGCCAGATTTTAAATTGAATTTACTATAAACCTTACTACCACTTATACGAGTCAGAAGATCATCACGACTCGGGATGGGATGTTGCACAGGCAGTATATATTTATTTAAAGGTTTATAGTTAACCACTAACCTTTTCTTGCCCCTTACTTGCTCACTCCTTTTATTTACATAAAAAGCAGGACAGCTCCATGAAGACTTAGAAGGTTGAATGAATCCACCTTTTAAGAGATTATTAATCTCTGCTTGACATTCAATACGCTCGGAGGGAGACATGCCAATATGGTGTGCCTTAAATTTAGGAGGAGTGCTTGTTTGGAATTCTAACTGACAGTAATGTTTCTTTCGATGCACGAAGGCATGAGGATTGTCAGAAGAGCATTCACTTTTGATCTTACTGATCAGGATATCAATTACAGAGGCATTGAAGGAAATAGATTTATGCAACTAGTCATTATTGGAAACCATGGATGGTTTTACAACAGAGGGTACTATAGACTGGTATGTAGAAAGACGGGGAACAAATCCTTGAGGAAAACAGATCTTGTTCTCACATATAGTATAGGGCATATGATTATTAAGGTTGTCTGATCCTAGAAGCATATCATAATGCAATAGGTCAAATTGATGAACCTTAAATGTAGTTTGGAATTGCCCAAGATACACAGGAATGTAAGCAGAACATTTAGAAACAATTTTCTTTGAATCGAAACTTACTTGCAAGAAATCTGGTATCCAGCAGTCTTGTGGAATGGCTTTCTCTTTGAGCAGACTGACTTCTGCACCAGTGTCGATCATTGCATCCAAAGTGTATGGCTTGATGTTTGGAATGCAAATCTGAATCTTACAGAAAGGATTGCAGGAAATTCGAACAGTACCTACATCCGCTTGATGTTCTGCATTGTATTGGTCGAAGGCTTTCTCCATTATCAGCCTGTCAACCTCTTCTTCATCTTTGTTATCAGCACTGGCTGCTGATTCTTCTTCTTGAAGCAGTGACTGGAATTCCTCAGTATATTTTTGTATTGCGCGTTCAAGAAGTTCAATTCTTGCCTTTCTCCACCATTTTCTTTCAGGAGTTCCGATAGCAGGAACAGGAGCAGAGGCAGGAATTTTTTATGGATGATCTTCATAAGATTCTTCTTCTGCAGGAGCCTCTTCGGGAAACAGGAACGGGAAACTTCGTTGTGGCATTCCGCGTCCACATCCAAAGCTTGGAGAGCTTGGTTGTCGGGGCAGACATCCACGTCCTCGGCCAGAGGGAAGAGAGAAATGGTATGGTGCAAAAGAAGTTGTGGGAACAGGAGATTTGTGGGAGGCAAGCTGAAGATATTCATTATTTTCTTGTCGTATTTTAACATCCAAATGTTCTTTTATTTCATATATTTGTGTCTGCAATGAATAATGTCGATTCACCATATGCGGCGGGCACTGAGACAGTTCATGCTGAAGTGAATTCAGCTTTTGCTTCAGGACAATGGAGCTAGGAGCGATGAATGGATGTTCATATGAACTTCTGATCATGTTGCAGTGAAAACTAGGAAGTGAGTCATAACCTTGATCAGAATCTGAGAAGTCATCTTCTGATGAAGATGTAGATACTTGATTGGCAACAATAGTGAGTTCAGAGAACTCAACATCAGACTCATAGCTTTCAGTATCTGAGATGAGCACATATTCATCTTCATTAAAGGAATGCTCTGGGGAAAAACTGACTTTATCCTTTGCAGAGGCTTGATGGCCTTTCTTTGGACAATCCCGGCTATAGTGATTTCCCTTACATATAAAACATTCTATTTTCTTATTCTTGGGGAAATATTTTTTCTTTCTAAAGAACTTCCTCCGGGGTTTGAAAGATTGGGAAAAGGGCTTGGATACACAGTTAGTGCATTTAGAAGACTTCTTGAAGCGAGAAGAATTCTTCTTATACTTTTTGTGAGAAAAACCAGGAGTTGGACAGCCAAATTTATTTTCTATTTGGTTTGAACAAAATTTGACTCCTAAATTTTTCTCAGCTTGCAAGGCTTCCTTACGAGCCTTCTTTTCTAGACAGAGACGCTGATTGGTTTCTGTATTCTGAATCCCGTAAGATGCGCATTAAAGAAACGTGGACCGTTTTTAGCCCGGGTGAGACGTGTTGAGGTCATATACGTTCGAGATAAGCCGCGGTGTAGGACAGAAACTTTGCGACAGACGACATGGATACAGAAGCATGGGTTGCATCGACATCTGGTCGACAAGCTGAAGACTGCGACGATGCATTCGTAAGTCTTTCGGATCTCATTCCTGTAAATGATGAAACTAATATTTCTGAGGAAGAAAATCCTCTTCCAGGATGGAAGCTCCCAAAGCTCCCGTATAATGAGGTATATCAAAAATCTAAGTCATTTCATTTATTAGCTAGTACTGCTATTAGATCGCGAGAATCCTGTATTCAAGTCAAGACTTCTTCAAAGTCTGAATATGATATTCCTTTGATTTCTCCGCAAGATCTTAGCTTATTTAAAGAAGCAGTCTACTTATAAATTTGTGCATATAGGTTGTGTCCAGATCGGAATAACTCCTTTATTCCGTCAAGGTCTTAAATGCATCTGTTTTGTGTTGTTTGTTAGATACGCGTCATGAGTCTTTTAAAGATTGTTTGTTAGCTGCTTGCAAACTAGTCTAAGTAATGGACCTATTCATTTTAATGTGTTTCCTAATTACCCTGTATCCATACAGACTGATAATCTGTTGGATCAAGTTTTAAAGTTACATCTGCAAACTACGGGATTAAATATGAAACCAGGGTCTTCCCCATTTGCAATATTTTATAGAATTATTTTTAGATTGACTAATACAGCTCATCCTGCAATCAAGCATGGTCCTTCCCAAGGATCCAGTGTAGTCATGCATGCAAGTCTTACTGCTCAGAAGATTGAGCCTGAAGTTGTAAGCTGGGATAAGATTCGTGTGCCCCGTGAATGGACTATTTCCACCAAATGTGTTGAAGGAAGCACATCGTCTGTACAGTCTGCCATCCAAGGTCATAGAAGACAAAGGTAAGGCTACCATTTCATTTAGAAAGTCTAGTTCTGTTAAACCAAGACTGTCTACTTCTTCTTCTACTCAGTCTTTCATATCTGATAAAGAGAAGCGTCTTGAGTCTGACTTTCCTCCCTGTAGCCATCCTACACTTGTACATGACCCAAACACTGACTGTTTGTGGTGTGAACAATGTCAAGTCCTAGTACAACAAAAATATATCCCAAAAAATGGCCCTACAATTAGCATGAATAGTTGTTCATCTTCTTCTCATTACCAGACATTGCAAATGGCTAAATCTGTTTTAAACAGAGCCAAGATCTCCATGGATTCAAAAGAAGCTTCTACCTCTCAGCCTGAGAATGAGTTTCCTATGGCTAAGGATTTTGAGATCTACACTGATGATCGGCAACAGCGCCGACAATACTGGTACCAGCGGCAGCTTGACTCCAAGATCGAGCAATCAGAATCTGCCAGAATGATGAACTGGAACAACAAAGCTACAAGAGCTATACAGGACCAAGTCCTGTCACAAAATGAAAAGCTTAAGAGGATGCAGGACACTCTTAAGGCTATTGAGTTACATCAGCGTGGTGATATCCAATCTGCTGTTACTTTGTTGAATAAAAAGATGGATACTCTAACCACTAATGTACAACAACTGACTTCTAATTTGCAGCATGTGCCAGACCAAGTCAGCAACAATCTGCAATCCCAGATCCAACAATATGTTCGTGCTGTCTCCGAAGGATCTGAGAAAAAGGTAATTGACAGTATTCAAACTGTCAACGATAAGGTAAATACTTTGTGTTTTTCTGTTTCAGAGATCGAGCAACATTTTCCTGCTCTCACTACTGCTGTCAGCAAAATAGAAAGTTCTCAATCTGATAAAAGCAGTATCTCTTCTAGCAGCCAAGGACCCAGTCCTGACTGGTCTAAGGCCATTACCTGGGCACAAGTTGCCTCAATGAAGTCACCTTTCAGTCAGCAAAAAGATGGTGACAAGAAAATCGGCATGGCCAGATTGACAGAAGAAGCTGCTGAAAGCTTCATGGACACGGCTGAAAGTTCTACACCACCATGCAAGGTACAATCAGAACTTTAAATTTTCAGCCCAATTTTTATAAAGTTGAATGTAAAACTGCTGATGAAATCAGAGAGATGATTCATGGAATGATTGGCTGGGCCAATACACAAGTTCTGCAATTCGGCAAGCATGACAAAGATATTGCCGGCATCATTGCCAACGGTTTCGTTGGTATACTCAAAGAATGGTGGGATGCTGTTCCTGAACGCATGCAAGACCAAATCATCAATGGTCAAGGTGAAGAAGGCACTGAACGCGTTGGTGGTGGAACTGCCAGTTTGACAGCTGCCATAATCACAGAATTCATTGGCACAGTCGATGATGAGAAAAGACTGTGTACTCTTGAGTTTCTAAGAGCTCAACTCTGTGATATGTCCAAAGTGAAAGAGTATCAATGCTACATGCAAAAGCTCCTCTACAATTCAGGTACTCCTTTCAACTCTACTATGAAGTTAAGGTATGTGGAGTCTTTTCCTTCATATTTCTCCACTGAGTACAAAAAAGCCATGCACAACTACTCTGATGCTGATTTAACATTTGGTAGGATAAATCAGATTATTACAGAGACTAATCAACGTCTCTGTCTAGAAAAAAGGCTCGAAAAGGAAGCCTTAGAAAGCTGAGAAAAATATTAGGAGTCAAATTTTGTTCTACTCAAATAGAAAATCAATTTGGTTGTCCAGCTCCTGGTTTTTCTCGGTATAAGAAATATAAGAAGCATTCTTCTCGCTTCAAGAAGTCTGCTAAATGCACAGACTGTGCATCCAAGCCCTTTGCGTAAATCTTTCAAGCCCCGGAGGAAGTTCTTTAGGAAAAAGAAATATTTCCCCAAAAATAAGAAAATTGAATGTTTCATATGTAAGGGAAATCATTATAGCCGGGATTGTCCTAAGAAAGGCCATCAAGCCTCTGCAAAGGCTAAAGTCAGTTTTGTTCAGGAGCACTCTTTTAATGAAGATGAATATGTGCTTATATCTGATACTGAAAGCTATGAATCTGATGTTGAGTTCTCTGAACTCACTATTGCTGTAAATCAGGTATCTGCCTCTTCCTCTGAAGAAGAATTCTCTGACTTTGATCAAGGGTATGATTCATTACCTAGTTTCCATTGCAATATGATCAGAAGTTCATATGAGCATCCTTTTATTGCTCCCAGTTCTATTGTGCTGAAGCAAAAGTTGATTCACTTCAGCAAGAACTCACAAGTGCCCGCCGCACATGGTCAATCGTCATTATTCTTGCAGGCACAAATTTATGAATAAAAGAACAGTTGGATGCTAAGATCCAACAAGAAAATCGTGAAGATCTTCAACTTGCCTCCCGCAAGTCTTCTACTCCTACAACTTCTTTTGCACCATACCAGTTTTCTCTTCCTTCTGGTCGAGGACGAGGACGTCTGCCCCGACAACCAGCTCTCCAAGTTTTGGGAGGACGTGGAAGCCAGCCACGAAGTTTCCCGTTTCTTTTTCCCGAAGAGAATATTGCAGAAGAAGAAGTCTGATCTATGAAGATCATCTACCTCCAGCCCCTGCCTCTACTCCAGTTCCTGCCATCGAGACTCCTGAACGAAAATGGTGGAGAAAGCAAGAATTGAACTTCTTGAACGAGCCATACAAAAAGCCACTGAAGAATTTCAGTCATTACTTCAAGAAGAAGAATCAGCATCCAGTGCTGATAACACTAAAGAAGATGTCGATAGGCTAATAATGGAAAAATCCTACGACCAATATGATGCAGGACACCAAGCTGAAGTAAGTACTGTAAGAACCTCTTGCAATCCATTTTGTAAGATTCAGATTTGTATTCCAAATATCAAACTATACACTTTGTATGCAATGATCGACACTAGTGCAGATATCAGTCTGCTCAAAGAAAATGCTATTCCACAAGATTGCTGGGTACCAGACTTTCTGCAAGTAAGTTTTGATTCAAAGAAAGTCATTTCTAAATGTTCTGCTTACATTCCTGTATAGTCTTGGGCAAGTCCAAACTACATTTAAGGTTCATCAATTTGACCTATTCATTATGATATGCTTCTAGGATCAGATAACCTTAATAATCATATGCCCTATACCATCTGTGAAAAAGAGATCCGTTTTCCTCAAGGATCTGTTCCAAGACTTTCTCATACCAGTCCATTGTACCCTCTGTGCCAAAACCCTGTATAAGGCTTCCAATAATGACTGGTTACATAAGTCTATCTCTCTGAATACCTCTGTCATTGATATCATGATTTCAATAAAATCAAAAATGACTGTTCTTCTGATAATCCTCATGCCTTTGTGCATCGAAAGAAACATTATTGTCAGTTAGAATTCCAGACAACCACTCCTCCAAAGTTTAAAGCACACCATATTGGCATGTCTCCTTCTGAACGAATTGAATGCCAAGCTGAAATTGATAATCTACTCAAAGGTGGATTCATTCAAGCATCTAAGTCTCCATGGACATGTCCTGCTTTTTATGTTAATAAAAGGAGTGAGCAGGTGAGAGGTAAGAAGAGACTTGTTGTTAACTATAAACCTTTGAATAAATATATTCTGCCTGTGCAACATCCTATCCCAAGTCGAGATGATCTATTGACTCGAATTCATGGCAGTAAGGTTTATAGTAAATTTGATTTAAAATCTGGTTTCTGGCAAATCTTCCTGAATCAGGAAGATACTTTCAAAACTGCTTTCAGCATTCCAGGGTGGACAGTATGAATGGACTGTTTTGCCATTCGGTTTGAAGACTGCACCATCCATCTTCCAGAAAAAGATGGATCAAATTTTTGGTCATCTCTCCAAGTTTCTTATTGTGTATATTGATGATATTCTTGTATTCTCTCAAAATACTAAAGAGCATTTGGAGCATCTAGAGCAATTCTATCAGACTGTATATTCTAATGGTTTATGTCTCAGTCCGACAAAAATGGAGACATTCAAAGATACAGTTCAATTTCTTGGAATTACTATTTCCAATGGAGCCATACTTCTGCAAGAACATATTGTTTCAAAAATCAGTTTATTCCCTGATGAATTAACTGATAAAACACAACTACAAAGATTTTTAGGTTGTGTTAATTATATTGCAGGATTTTATCAAAATGTGGCTGCCGATAGATTACTCTTGAACAAAAGGCATCGCAAAAATGCCCCAGTATGGAATTCTGATATGACCAAAGCTGTGCAACGAATTAAGCAGTCTTGCCAGACTCCTCCATCACTGTCTCTGCCTGGTTCAGGTTTCAAGATTATTGAGACAGATGCCTCAGAAGATTCTTGGGGAGCAATCCTCAAAGAACGCAAGGAGAATGATAAGGAAGACAATTTGCAGGTATGCCTCTGGTTCTTTTAAAGGTCCTGAATTAAAATATCATTCAAGTCATAAAGAAATACTTGCTGCAAAAAGAGCCATCCAATCTTTCCTGTTTTTTATTCAACATGAAAAGTTTCTTCTAAGAACTGATTTACAGCATTTTAAAGGAAGATTGTACAAAGGTGACCCAACAAATAAAACCACTTATGGTCGTCTCCAAAGATGGGCTCAATGGTTTGATGGATATGATTTTGAAGTTGAACATATCTCTGGTAAAAATAATGCTCTTGCAGATTTTGCTTCCAGAGAACTAGTTCAACATAAAGTCCATCAATGTTACTCAGATAATTCATGAGTATCTTCATCCAGTTTGGGACACAGCTACCTGTTTGCCTATGATAAGATCTAAAGAAGTATGTGATCAAAGAATGTCCCAAGAAGCAGAACAGCTGCTTGTATCCAGAGATATTATTTCAGTGTCTCATTACAATATGACAGAGGTTGCCAGCCGGTTTGTTGATCCTGATATTCCAACCTCTGATTTTCATACCAGACAAGACCCCATGGTCTTTTGTAATTGAAATGGCCATGGCGCCATTCAAGAGAAACAGAGCCTACTCATGACACACCACCAGTTGAAGGAATTCGTCTTCGCCAACTTATTCCAAAACCAAATACATTGTGGCGTTTTGAATTTTCAAGGCTCTGGCCAGAAGGTGATCCCTCTTGACAAATGATGCATGGAATCGTCCAAGTAGACCAGGAGATCAACAATACATCTCAGCTTATCATAAGTATTTCTTGATCAAGTTTTTGCCAACTAAGCTGTCTAACAGTCCTCTGCTGAATCCAAGTCCAGACACTGTTAGAAATATTATTATAAATTGTAAAATTCCCTGGTTTGTCAAGATGAAATATTATGTTGTTACTAACACCATGCAGGGTCACCATGCAAATCCCAATGGAGCTCTCTGGAGGAAATTCTACATCCATCATACCATGAATGTACCTCCTCCTGCACCAGGATACCCTCTACGTATCCCTGATCAGTATCTCTACCCAACACGAGCATATCTCCGTAGAGATACCGACGGGACCTGAACTATTTCAAGACTTTGGTATGAGCGCAACACGCGTCTTCTTTTTCCTGTTGAAGAACGTGACATCAATCCTACTGAAGATTCTTCCTCATCTTTTGATGATGAGGCCGGGCCCAATATTCTATATAGTCCTTAAAGTCAGATGACAGGCTTGTTGTCATCAGTACAATAAACAGTGACGTGAAAACTCACTTTTGTGCTTTTGTGGACCTCCCCACATGTCTAAAGGTGCTATTCCGAGTGGCATGTACTCGTGATGTCGAGTCGGTTTAGTGGGAATCTTTTGGATAACCTGGGTTACCAGTTCCCGGTTAGTAGGTTTCTAGGTTGCCGGTTGTTTTACTCCTCTCTTTTCCTATTTAAGGATGAGTCGGGTTCATTGTAAGGCATGAAATTACACAGGATGAAAGCTATTGTTTGGATAATTTATTTACAAAAACGTTAAGACAATAATTTTCCTGTAAGTATCTTAAGTGGTTACTGCAAACTCTCAGCTCCTGCTTGTTTTGCAAAAGAAATCTTAGATTGATGTAGATTTTTTTTTTTTCGGGCTCCTGTAGTA
>JAHRHJ020001325.1:0-25906 GCA_019776745.2 Taxus chinensis
AATAATGAAGAAAGTGTGGGACACCAAGAAAAGACAAAATCTTATTTTTTCAGTACAATATGTTATAGGACGGCCTTTTTTCAGAAAATGAAAAATAGTATCTAGCTGAACTATTTTACCTAAAAAAATGTTTTGAATGATCTTGTTGAATTGAGAGGTAATTATCCCTCTCTTATCTACAACTATTCTTTCATTTATCTTGTGCTCCTCAAATTATTTTTCATACCTTATATGGAAACAATCATCAGTAGTTTTCCATGTGGCAACATTCTTCACAACGTCGTGTAGACACAAAATCACACACATATTACTATTTTACTATGTTGTTAAGTATTTTTTCATTTGCATGGATATTAAGTAAGAAAAGTACTCACTGGTGACACAATCCTTTGTCCATCCACTTGTTTGATTTGGTTTTTATTATATCACTCTTCTACATATGTCATTTATGTACCTAGTTCTGGTCAAGTCATAGGTATCCATGTCTGTCTTTCTTTTCACATCTATCATCATTCATCCCAAGACACCAGTGCCCATTCTGGACACTAGCGCCTAGGCTCTCTTGTCCATTCTGGGTGATTATGTCATGTTTGTTCTTTTTACTTATTTTGACATTTGTGGTAAACCTTTTTAATTTTATAATCCTTATCCTAAGCTCATAATCGGCCTTTTGTGTTACTATTGTTGAAATTCAAACAAGATATTCATATATACACACTATTATTCTAGCTTGCCATTCTAAGGGGCCATCACATCTACATATTATAAATACCATCAAAGGGACTACATTTTTGGGCTGCATATCCTACATACATTGCATAAGAAGGGGAAGTGTTGAATTTATCTCACACATTTTCATCAAAGCTAGCTATAGCTCATTATCTTGGCATCATTGGCGTGAGGGAAACCTAAGGACACTATTTCACACACAAAGAACAAAGAACTACATGGAGTCTGGAATGTAGTGCAACGCTCGGTCATAAGTTCACTCTTCAGGTGACTGTCGGGGTCAGTTTGACTTCACATATTGCATATTTCATTCCAATTTGATGTGTTTTTGAGCTTGTGTAGGTAGTTAGGGTTTATCTTGCAGGTTATAGGTACCCTTGATGATCAAAATATGAATATCATGGGATCAACATAGAATAATTATGAAACCCTATCAACATAGGAAAAAGAAGATTCTAAGCACTTGCGCAGTCACGGGCACCCAGAAGTGGTCTCCAGTGCCCAGGCACCCTTTCCCTAGCCTAGGTGCCCATGTCTGACTATGTCTGTGAGTTGTAGAATTTATATTGAGCATTTATAACACTCTTCCCAACATGTCCAATAGTTTTCCTAGTTCAAATCAGCTCCATATTGAGCATAAATAAGCTAAGTCTCCTATCTCTCCTATTTTCTTACAATATTACATCATTAGAGTGCTTAACATCCATATTTTATTGTATTTTATCATATCAGTTACTTTGAAATTAGATTTAATTCCATTTTTATTGAATTATTTGGTGAACCCCTCTCTTGTTTAAACTTCTTCCCTAGGATCCCAAAAACCTCATGGATAAAAAAAGGTCCTCTTTTCCCAAGCACAAAATGGATTATACCTGTGTTCAACCTATTTTTGATGATGCTTCTACATAATTTAAACTTCGTGATCTTTATCACAATCCTAAATGTGATCCCACAACTCTTCAAAAACTTCTTGCTTTCCAAGACACCATTCCTCTTGTCCTTGACACACCTCATATTTACATGCTCTCTAATTACCAAATCTTTGCTTCGTGTTGTCCCTCATCTTCCATAGTCGCACATGTTGCTTGCACCATTCTTCTCCTCCTCTTATAGTACATGATAATGTTAATGTAGATGCTTCTTTTGGTGATATTTTTTCTTGTGACAATATGGATGCCAATAATTCTACTTATAAGGTTACAAATGTAAATGTGCATGATGATGTTTCCATTAATAGTCAATATGAATATAAAGCTATATATCCTACTTATATTTCTGAAAATGTTTCCAATGATTACAATGATAAATCACGTGTTAGTACTCCTACTCCTTTATATGTCGATGATAGTCTTGATGAAATACTTGCTTGTGAAAATATGGCTGATAGTGATGTTGACTATACTTTTGATCATGCTAGTGAGGATGTCCCTTCTCTTAAGACTATTGAATGTGAATTCACCACTCCTCGTTATTCTACTTTTAATGTTGTTTCTAATATTATTCATGACACTTCTACTCCTTCCACTAGTGCACATCTCATTGTATCTCCTGATTCTACATCTAGCATTCCCATAGAACTCACCATGTTCTTCTCCTCCCCCCACCGTTTTCTCCTCCTTCCACATCTACTCCTCCTTTTCAAGTTCCCATGATCACTCATAATGGCAAGGTTCAACCTCTCAATGTGCCTCTCACTTCTTCTACCATCCCTTCACATGATATCTTATCCCTCATGCATGTTGTTGGTAATTTGCAAGCTCAAGTTCATTCTCTCACTCTCGAAATCAAAGCCTATTATGCTTCCATTGATAATAATTCTCTTCCAATAAATCCTATCCCTAAAAAAATTAACAATTAATATTTCCCTAAAGGGATTTATCATGCCTACCTTTTCATGCTTTGATGGCACTGAACAATCCTTATTTCCATCTCAAGCATTATCATTTAGTTAGGGCTTCTTATTTAATGATCAGTTTCTCCTCAAATATTTTCCTCACAATATTTTTTATCATGTTTTTCAATGGCATACTTATTTTCCTAATGGATCTATTAGTACTTACTATGATATGAAGGATGTTTTTCTTAGGCATTTTATATCTAACAATGGTCCTAGAGTTACATATGATCGCTTGCCTACTTTGTATCAAGAAAGGAAAGAACCCATTATAGATTACATTTCATGCTTCAATTCTTACATGCAAGTTATTATTTCAGCCCATTGATTTAATAATTCAATTTATCATTTGTCGTGGTTTAATTCCCGTATTGAAAGAAAAGCTAATATATGATACATGTGAATCTTTTACACTTTTTTTCTATAAAGTCATTGATCTAGAACAAAATTTAATTATAGAACATATTATTCCATCTCCTTCTAATTCTTCTACTACTCCATTTCCCACTACTACTTCTCCTCTTCCATCAATTGAGTGTCCTCCACAGCCACCATCTCCTCCTCCATGCTAAGTTTCTTTCTTCCTCACCACCATGTCAGCCTACACTTAAGTCTTATCCACCTCCTACTCATGAAACATTGAACTTTCCATATGATGTTAAGCCTCATGATGTATTGCATACTTTTCTTGATAAGATCTTAATATGTTTTCCTTATAATCAACATCATCCTCCTCATCGCTTGCATGACCAGCATGATCACCCTTTCTGCAACTTCTATCGCAATAATGGTCATAGAGATAATGACTATTGTACTATCCATCAAAAATTTCAACAATTAGAAGACAAAGGTGTCATTTCTTTTTATTTTATCTCTCACGAGTGTTATCTTTCTCCCATTCCACGTAAACGAGATTACACCAGTGTCCATTTTTCTCCTTCACCACCTCCTAAGGTTTTCATTCATCCACATCCTAAGGTTATCATCCATCCATGCACTCCATCTAGATCACCTATTTCTACAACACCCCGCCCTCCTCGCATAGCTACTGCATCCCATTGGCTTCATAATCCTTCGTCATTCATGTTTCCTACTACTACACCTCCCATCATTAGCACCATTTCCTCTAACATTTAGTTCAGACCTTACCCTCATGCTACTACTGCTTCACATGTTTCCACCATCCCTCGTAGGCCTCTCCATATTTGGTAGGTGATTTCCATATGGTCATCTCATAACCCAATGATGCACTCATGTTCTTAAGGTTCTTACATGATTTTCCAGGTAATTGTTACATAAATTAACCTCACTCTCACACTAGGGGGAATCGATATTCTTTCCCACCCCTCTTTTCATCTTCATCACACACTATTATAAAAAAGGTCTTACATCTTCTCATTGTATTGATATCAACATATCATTATTCTAATCTTTTATACTATCTACATCACGTTACCATTTCTACTATATCACATTACATCACATTATATTATTCATTCTCATTTAAATAAAAATATTATTCAATTAATTACTTAGCCATCATTTCCACATCATGATATATTTCAACATGCCACAATTCACAACAATGCATATAAAATATAAAAAATCAAGGTGCAAATATCAATCATCACATCATTTACCAATGCGAGTCAATAACACATATGATACCAATACACGACTAGATACATCTCATGAAAATCATAGTTACAAAATACAATCTCTAGAGGGAAATCCCCCATACATCAATACAACATATATAATACATCATACATCTTCATTGTTATCATTATATATAATTGTATGAGCTCTAAAACTAGATGTTTCACCTCTCACTCTACGTTGTTAGTATCAGTCTCTATATCTCTTTAGTTGTCTCCACAGTATAACAACCTAATCCATCTACCCTGCATATCATCCATGTAGCTCCACATATCTTGCAAATACATCATGATCTATGGCTCCTCCTCCTATGGCTTGTCTATCTCACTCAATCTCCACATGATCCTCATCATGCTCATTACAAAAAATGGTACATATGGCTATTTTTATAGGCCACCGGCTTAAAAAATGGGCATTTTTTTCCTGCAATCACATCCACCCACTCTAGCATTCCTCCTCCCATGAGGCACATCTAGAGGAACATTCTGCATCAAACATACATAATGATGAATTTACTATCAATGACCAATAGACATCACCTACAACCATACAACAACATATTAGTTACTACACACATTTACAATATTCCACCACCAAGAAACAAATAACAAATAATAATAAATAAGACTTATGCTCCGCTATTGTCGCTAATATGCCATTTCCATCATGGGAAGGTGTTTTTCCCTCTACTCCTACTATCATCATACCTTCTACATCTACAACAACTTTGAAATAGACACACCCATCATTTTTCTACCACCACTCACTTATAACACCTTGGTGCACCCAAAATCATCAACCTATATCAACTCTATTGTCGCATCTACCTCATATGGACCAGGGTGCACTAGTTGTGCTTCTATAGGACCTAGCCTAGCTCCTTTTCATCTCACTACTTTAGTAGACCTCAATCATACATATGGTTGTGGGGGAACATCCTACATCATACCAAACTATTGATCCTCTAACCATATAGTTCACCCACTTCACCTCAACTCTACACCATCCTCCACCCAAACCTATATAGTCTCTATATGGCCTTCATATGATGGCCTTTGGACCCCTCTGATCAATCATCAAGTGGCCTTAATATCTAAGTTCTTACCTAATCAGTTTTGGCTCATTGAGTGGCCTACATTGCAATATGTTCATACGTCCATATGTACAACAATTGGGCACTCCTAGTCTACCCTTGTGATCATCATGTGTGAATGTATACAAATATCTATACAAGTGGGCTAATATACACCACCTCCATTCATACACCATCCCATGATCCTCTATTTGTGAACTAGTACTAAAGAAAATAAAGCAACTCATAATATGAAGGGTTTATGGACCTTGAGATGGGATGATGATATGAATGGGCACAAATGATGGATCCTTCTCCACAGCAAGCTAAGTGACCTAAAAATCAAGATAACTCAATAGAAAAAGATTGGATTAGTAGATAGGATGGGAGGGTTTCCTGAAAAAGTCAGTCCCGAGAAGTAGGAACTTCCTAGGATGGATGTCAACCCTCTATTTGATAAAAGATAGATAAAATATGATATTGATAAATTTGATGTAGCTAAGATCTGGATAATATGCAGTAAATATGAGATAAATAAAATACTGAAATTTATAAATGTAAGGAAAACATAGATCTGATCTAAATAGATGTTAAATAAATCAAACTTGACATGGGTTGATGATGACCCAAGGCTGCAGAGGACCAGTTGATGGTGACTAAGGAAGATGGACTGGAAATAATGATGTAAAATGTATATCTGAAAGCTCCGATGGCATATCTAGAGTGGGTGTAGCACTGGAATGATGAACAGGAAACCTACAAAAGATTCAAAGATAGTGAGAAATAGAAAGGATGCAAGAAAATTAGAGATCTAAGGGTAAATACTGAAAATATGGACTAGGTCAATGGTAACTAGGTTGGGTCGGTGGTGACTGGGAGCTAGCAGAATGGATCTGGGATGACAGAGAGATAAAATGACTTAGATCTAAGACTAGGGTGATATAAAAACAAAAAGTAGATGGTTGAGGATCTGAATGACAGAGAAAACTGATGCAATGGAAGTTGGGTCAATGACAACTACCAAATAGATTCGATGGTGACTGGGCTATGAACTAGGCTTGGATGAAAAGAGATGGGCTATGAAATGAAAGACCTGTAGACAAACAAAGAGCTGAGAAGGTTGAGACTAAGTCTTTGATGACAACTGAACTTGCACAAGATGTTAGAGATTAATATGGATAATAAAATAATAATAATGAAGCAATACATGCAAAGATGAAAGAGATCTCCCTAAAACTCCAAAATGGAAGCACAAGATCTCTAAGAGGATTCTAAGATGGTTGTGGTAGCTGCAAAGGCACTCAAGGATGAAGTCAAGATCACAAGAAAGTGAGAGTCTCCAAAATTACATCCTTGAACAAGGAGGGGTGAATGGGGCTTTATAGGATCGATGACAACCCATGTAAGTCACTGGAGACTGTGGAGAGACGTCCATTTGGGTGTGGAATGATGTCCAAATTGAGGCAAACAAACCCAAATGAATTAGGATTAGGGTTTAGATGGATAAGGGATGAGCTAGGGTTGCATAGGGAAGATAAATGAGTAGGTGGGTGGTTGAAATGAGTAAATAAAGGCCATATATGGGTAAAATTATTAAATTATGGCCTAGGGATAACAAATTGGAAGATTTAGGGATAAGAAATGGAATTAGATGGTAATAAAAGATGATTAGAATTAATTAATGATAATTAGGGAGAATAAAATAATGAGATGAGGATTAGAGTTAATTAAGAAAAATTAACATAAATGGGATGAAATAAAATGATTAAAGGTGGGAAATATGATAAATTGAATTTAGGAGGGAATATGAAATTCGAATGGATGGCCATGAAGAAAAGAGAGTGAATGTGGGGTGGAGGGTGGTGATACCAAATTTTGGTGTCTACATTTACCCCTTTTTGATGAGTGGTTTATGTTGGGAAAGTCATGAGACAAAAATGAGAAAGATGAAAATATAATTGATTGGGTGCTCCCCCTCAAACTAGGGGTCGATGACACAAAGGAAGTCGATCATGAGTTTGAAAGAGATAGATGAAGAAGGGTGGAAAGGATGAGAAAAGAAGATGAGGGGATAAGATATCCCAGCATGAGGATTGAACAAAAATTAAAAAAGTAAAATAAAAATATGGCAGTGATTTCGGAGTCACTTCGGTAGGGAAAAAAGTACGGTCTTCAGGGAGATGATGACAATGTCCTACGGGCTTGTGAGTTGGAAAAAACCACTACAAAATGGAGGGAAACTAAGGGGAATCCACTCAAAAGGATGTACAAGTCTGTGAGACAAAATGGGTCAAAGGTAGACATCAATTATGTGCAAAAAAATGTGAAAAATGGTCGAGACAAGGGTCATGACAAGAGATAGGGTGGGATCAAAAAATATGTGTCTGGGGTGGGACGAAAAAAGTGATGATAAAATAATGGTGCCCCAAGAGGGAACACAAGGATGGCCACAAAGGAAAAAGGATGAAAATAAAGATAATGATAAAAATCCAAGGGGACACAATAAAGGATGAGATGAAAACCACTTAAGGAAAAAGTGGAAGAAAATATAATTTTGAAAGGAAGGATTGATGTGAAAAGAAAAAAAGGGAGATTGATGAAAATACAGGGTCGGGTTGATGAGACTGGAGGCATTCAGTGGTGACTAGGGAAAGTGAGAGTGACCCAAAGGGGTCGGGGTGACCATGGTCGAGTGGGCTATATAAGCCCATGGCTCGGCCGAATAGGATCATTTACACGATGTGAAGTGACGATTGAGAGCTCTGGAATATAAAGAGAGAGAGAGAGATTTGGAGAGAAATGGAGGCCAGAGGATCCAGAAGGAAGTGTCAGAGGACTTGTAGGATGGTAAGTGCCTAAACCCTAGCTTGTTTTTAAGCATTTTTTGTGTTTTTCTTTATTTTTTGCATTTTTTCAAATTTGAGCTCAGCACCAGGGGTGGTTCACCGGTGACTGGGTATGGTCCATCGACCAGGCCTAAAAAGGTGTCGACCTTGACCTGGACAAGTCAACCCAACATGGGTTGGCATCAACTAGGGATGGGGAAAGATATGATTTTTGCTTAATTTTGGATTTTTGATGAGATTTTGATGATGAGGATATTAATGGTTGCATTTGATTGGTTTTTGCAGGCCCGAGAGACCTTGTACTTGAGAGATAGAGTACCCAGCCCTCTATGAGAAGATTAGGGGTGATATAGTCAGATGTTGAGTGGGATCACTTAGCAGTAGTTGGATTGGGTGGATTTCTCCAATACTACCAGTGGATTCCATGAGATGTGGCCTTATGATTGCATTGGTGATTGGTGGGATGTGTGGATAAGACACATTTTGGTTTAGGACAGGGGAGATGACTGTCATGCTAGAGGATGTATACCACATCCTTAGATTATGATACAGGGAGGAGTAGATGGTTCCCATTACAGTAGATAACAAATTGGAGTGTGTTGACATGATTATGTGGAGTCGATGCCCCACATATTACATTTACTTCAGGGGAATTTCATATGAGATGAGATATGAGAGGGGTGTAGCAGGAGAAGATTGATTGATTTTGTAGTGATGATGGCATATCTTGCTATGCACTTCCAGATTCAGGGGGTGCTATGTTTCCATGGACACTAGTAGGAGTTTCATGGATATAGTGGATCACAGATAATATTTTCATTTGGGACAACATTATTAGCACATGTGTATCATGAGTTGAGCATGTACAGAGAGGAGGAGGATATGGAATGGATGTGGGATTTCTCCTACACATTGTTAGGCCTATGAGCACATAGCAGTGATCAGGCCACCAGGACTACCATGGGTGACCAGTGATCACATTGAGTTGACAGTTGTATTTTTGAGATGGTGAGCTGATCAGGCTCATGGTGATAGGAGGGAGAGATATGTAACATGGTATGGTGGATAGATTAGTAGAGCTTGAGATAGATCAGGTGAGATGGGGCCATACCTGTGACTTCCTACATGGCCTAGAGTGATGATAGAGTTGATGGGGATGAGGATGCACTAGGTGGGTATAGGGGCAGAGGCCAGAGATGATTGCGACAATGTAGTTTGACAGGGTTTAGAGGTAGTTTGGAGTGGTCCAGACATTACCCAGAGATCCCATTATATACAAATGAAGATATGAGGTAGATAGATATCTCCGAGTCCTGACATGGCAATCCATTGGAGAAGGCAGGGGTGCCATGGGACAGTGATGATGATGTAGAAGTTGGTGCGGGTTTTGGAGATGGATGGATGACCACCACATGGGCAATGGATGAAAAATGGTGGAGGGAGATGAGGGTGGAGATGAGGAGGAAGACGAACCCATGGAGGAGGAGGTAGATCCTAGAGGTGGGGGTGATGATGGAGATGACATTACAAAGGTGGCACAATTTGTGCATGGAGTGAGATATCTAGCTCACTTAGAGAGAGATACCACTCGATAGGAGTGAGAGGATTCTAGACAAGAGGTCCTGGATCTTTGATGAGAGAGAGATCAGATGAGGGAGTAGATGGATCAGTACAAGAGACAGAGGGAGGTTTATAGAGCCAGATTTGGAGATCTTGCACCAATCCTTATAGTGAGTCAGGTAGTGGTGCTCCAAAGCATCACAAGGAGCTGGATAGATGCACCCTTAAGGTACTGTGCCCTTGAGTCTATACACAACACTATGGCAGAGGTGAGATATTATGAGAAGATTGTGACACATAAGCTACCATAGACCTTGAGATATGTAGAGTATCTAGCACAGACAAAGAGGAGGGGGTAGGACACAACACCATCAGGGAGTACTGCGAGTGTGGCTCAGCCACTATGAGAGGCGACTCATGTGGGAGGTGATGAGGCTCTGGGATTGATCCAGGCACCTTCCCCAGGAGGGGAGGGCTTGAGATTGTCAGATGTACATTTTACACACATGGATAATGTATCTGCTTTAGAAGAGGACCCTTATATGCCTACTATATATGATGTATCGATGTATTTTGGACTCGTGATATATATATATATTATATATATATATATATATATATATATATATGATGATTTTGATTTTGACTATGATGTGTTTATGTGTGTAATGATTTCATGGTTTTGATGATATTGATGTTAGATGTAGATGTTTAATTATGACGTGGTTATATGTTTATAATATTGATGATATGATTTTATGGACCTTGATTTAGATGTACATGTGTTAATATGGATGTAGATGTTTGGATGTTGATTAGATATAGATGTTTTGAAATGGGATATGGATGATTTATGATGACTAAGTACAAATTATGTTATGGAAAGATAGTTGAATGGATTCAAATATGGATGATATGGATATGAGTAATAATGTTAAATGTAAAAGTATCAACAAATACTGATGAAAAGTTATACTTAAAAACATATGGATATACATGGCATGGATTAGAAATGAAGTTAGGGAGACATGTAAGGATGTGACCTTGATAAAAGGTGACCCAAGAGGATAAACGACACATAACCATAGTAAAGAGCATACGAGGAAACGATGCTTCAAACTGGATTGGAGGTAAACAAGAAAAGGATCCCCTTAAGGAAATGCACTTGTAACCAATAACAGGTGTTAACACATAACCAACGATAGTTAGTTATCCTAAGGATCATGTGGAAAATATGGAAAGTGGACTTATAAACCTAATATCAACATGACATAAGGGGTTTAGATGTGACTTGTATGTGGGAATAGAGGTTCTCCATAGGTGGGTGTCCCTAGGTCTATGCCCCAGCTCTGGGTAATGGGACACAAACTGATCAATGCGGGAAGTTTTCTATGAATGAGAAATTTGATCAATGTGGGAAGCTTTCTTAGGATGCTTGCTTTTGATTTTTATGCTTTTTCTTATAAGATAGAAGGTTGATCAATGTGGGAAGCCTTCACTGCCATGATATAAAGGGAGTAGCCATCCTTCGAGGGAGTGGTCTACTTTTTATTTTATGCTTTTGACTTTTTGATTTTTTATTTTTACAGATGGCAGGGATAATATATGCATGATAGTTGTCCTTCGAGGGATCAATCTATACTTTTTTTTTACTTTTTTATGCTTTTATGAACAACTTTCCTTTAAGGGATCACTATTTTCTTTTAAATTTTTATGGGGAAGAGTTGGGGATAGCTAGGTAGACCACTTAGGAGGGGATAATGAATGTACAAGTGACACCCATGGACCCTTAGCGTGGTTCCAATAGGTGAATAAGAGGGTAATGGATGTAATGATCACAAAGTTCTCACCAAGAAGGAAGAACCTATCCATAAGGAATATGCTATGAGCAGAGTCGTGGTGCCCATATTCAAGGTCATATATAGGAAAGTGATGGTAGACCACATAATTCCATATCATTATGATGAAATATGGAATGGCTAATGATGGAGGGATGACCACTAGGATGACTAAGTGCACGATGGTAGGTATGCTAACAATAGAATAGCCACAAGTGTAATGTGTTACGAGGTTCCATTTTCTGGTTTACCATCAAGGAATCCAAACGATAGGCCCCAACCCATACTTATGTGATAATGTAAGGTCCAATAGTTGGGAGAAAACTTTCCTTGTTGAATCCTTTCTAGAGTAGTTATGTTCTTATTTTATTTAAGGAGAAGGTCACTGATGTTAAAGTCATTCCTTTGAGATGAGAATTGGGATAAGTTGCTCCTTTAGATGGGTGAGATAGTGGTAAAATATTATTGTTATCTTTTCAAATTAAGGAAATATGTGTCTGAAGATGAAGATGGCCAAAAAGTGGGCTTAGGATGAGGTATGGTTGCCCCTAAAGCACAAAGATAGCCACAAAGGTGAACTATGAATGGATGAGGATGAGATGGATAAGATGAGATAAAAAAATTAGATGAAGGATAAGTAGATTTAGATGAGATTAGGTGAGATTAGATGAATCAATGATTAAGAGGAAGAGGATAGCCTAATAATAGACTGTCCTAGAATGATTGTGGAGATTTAAAGAAGTCAGGGTAAAAGAGACACAATGTCAGTGTCATTGATGTCCATGGGATGGTTAGATGAATAAGGAGATGTTAGAGGACTAAGAGAGAGGAGTGGATTCTCCCCCAGTGAGAGATGTTGCATCACTTTAGGAAACTTAGATACATATGGAATAAGCTAGTAGATGTAAAAGGAGATTGGGTAGGATTCGTTAGAAGGAGTAGTGATGATGCCTCTAGGTTTTGATTGGATACATGATTGAGGATCATAAGGGTGAGGAGGATTAGTAATGTGGATGGTGACATTGATGAAGAGAGGGGGCCTCCCTTTAGGAGAAATAGAGCTTGGAGGAGGGATTGCAATGAAACAATTTGGAAGAAGATTTAGGTGGAGATGAACCTAATTTAGATTCCTTAGGAGATGAGGGTTTGATTGGAGGATTGGATTTGGATGTGGATGAGATGGAAGGAAGAGGGTGGTCTTCATGGATGAGAAGGTCATCTTCCATCATTAAATTATGGATGAGAGTTTGGAGGGCCTTACAGTGTTTAGTGTCATGCCCACAGGTGTGATGATAAGTACACATGACATTAGGATTGAACCAATGAGGTTTTGGAGCATGTGGATCAAAATAATTTATAGGAGGAAGTGTGATTGCTGAGGTTTGGAGTAAGCGTTGAAAGATATCAGGATAGAACCCAATAGGGGTTTTTGGAGGAGAGGTTGTAGATGAAGTGGATTTGGTGGATGAAGGAAAAGGAGGTGGTTTTCTTTGATGAGGCCTCATGAGAGCCTTTGGTCCAAATTTAGAGTTGGAAGGAGAAGTGGGTACTTGTGACTTGGTTTTGATGACTTGGGACTTAGTTGATTTTAAGGAGGATTAGATTAGAAAGAGGGTTAGATTCTTGGATTTGGGTTGGTTGATGATGGGTGTCTTAGATGAAAGGTCCTGGCCCTAAGATGGAGGGAGGATTCTCCCAAGAGTGATGATGTAACATTGGTTTTCTTAGGATTGGAGGAGGTGAGGATTTACCCTTGGTGGGAATTATTACAATTTCTTAGAATGGGGGTTTTCCAGAAGTAGGAATCTATGATGTGGATTGTGTCAGAGATGTGGATATTGAGGATGGAAGGGTTTTTGGATGATGCACTTGATGAGATCAGAAGGGAGTTGTAGATTGTATAGGTCTCAGATTTATTGGTGTAGGGTGATTGGTTTTATAGATGGGGCATGGATACCATTTGTGGTTTTCTTAAGTGGGGGTGTTTGTGTCATAAATGTTTCAAGGGGTATTGTAGATATACATGAAAATAGACATGTAGATATAGATGTGGTTATGCTAGAATATGTGATTGATGTGGAAATGTGTATAGATGTAGGAATGGTAGGTGTTAATGAAAAATAAGATATGATAGATTGGGATGTAGTGGTAGTGGGTATAGTTGAGATGGTTGTAGATATAGGTGGTGTAGATGTAATAATAGGTGTATTTGATATAGATGTGGATGAAGGACTAGATGTGATAGGTTGAGATGTGGTAGGTGTAGAGATAGGTGTGGATATCAATGAGGTTATTGTTGTAGAAGGAGTGTCTAAAGTAAAGGTAGATGTGGTAGATAATGGGGTAGTAGATGTAGGTAATAATGTAGGCTCTTGATTTATGGTGTTAATTGTGTGAGCATTAGGTTCATAAGATGTGGGGGGTGGAACTTGATTTGTATGAATTGGGATGATTGTTTAAGACATCAAGGGGTTGATTTAGTGATGTGCTATGATTTTCTACTTGAAGATCCCCCTAATTTATAAGTTTTTGGATGTGATCTTTAAAGGAATGACACTTCTCAATGTCATGACCATGGACTTGATGATATTTATAATAATTCCCCTCACAATACCATACTGGTTTGGGTTGTGAGTCGTTAACAGGTCAGATGGGGGTAAGTTGAATGAGGTGGAATGCCATCAACTTGTCAAATACATAAACTATATGATTCCCCAAGTGGAGTATAGTTAGGAAGTTATCTAGGAGATCTTTCTGGAGGCTCTATGTGAGAAGTGAATGTGGATGAAGATTGAATTATGGTGACATTAGTGGTAGTTTTTGGATTGTCACCATGCGTATAATATTTGGTGAACTCATATTTGGGTTTGTTGTATCTAAGCTTAAGTTGTCATTTATCAAGGGCACAAAGTTCAACTTTGTGAGCTATGGTGAAATCCTCTTCAAAGGTTTGAAAATATTGAGTTTAAAGAGTTGAAGAGATGTGCTTCACACAAGACCGTGAGAAAATCTCAATGAGTTAAATTTGTGGAATGGAAAATGATATTTGGTTAATAATGTTATGCCATCGTGCGATGAATTCTGTAATGAATTCATCATCATATTGTGAATGGCATAAAGGTCGGTGATGGTAATCTTACACGCAATGTTAATCAAGAAATGTTCAAGGAATAATTGTGCAAGTTGAGTGAATGTGAATAGTGAGTGTTGTGGGATATTGTTGTACCAATCTAATGTGGGACCAACCAATGACATGGGAAATGTGCAAAGCATGAGATCTTGATCATGGGTGATAAGGTAACATGCATGTCTAAAATCTTGTATATTTTTTTTATGGATCCTCCTTGTTATTGAACTTGGAGAACTTTGGAAATTCCCAATGAGGAGGATATGGTTTCATGAGGATAGATGGATTGATGGGTTCATTACATATTTTTCATATGAAAATCTAGTTTTAGATCCCAAAGTTTTGGCTTCAAGGTTAGCCATTCTACTCACTAGTGCTTGTAAGGGATCATTAGATGGTTGAGATGTTGAAGGATGAGATTGTGATTCATATGATGTGGATGGGTTAGGTTGTTGATATGTTTGATAAGTTTGGGGATGTGTTGGTGTTGGTGGAAGTGGTTGATAAGGGGGAATGTAATTAAGGGGTTGTGATTGGATTGGTTGAGATAAATCTTGATGTTGAGATATGGGGATGTGGTAAGATTGGTTTGATTGAGTCGGTTGTTGTGAAATAGGAATGTTTGATTGATTTTCTATATGGGGGTTGTTGGGAATGTAAGCTTAAGGTGGTTGGGATACTTGAATATTTGGTTGAGTGCATAAGTAAAGATAATCTTGAGGAGGATATTGATGTGTTTGCATTGATTCAGATGGATGAGGTTGAGAGGTGATTACATTAGCATGGATATGTGCAATGGAGATAAGGGGTAAAGGTTGTGTTATGTTTCAGACAAGGAAGTAAGTGTGATTGCATTGAGGATGATTGAATAGGCATAATAGTACAGTAGTGAAGTAGAGGATAGTGTTGATATGAGGTAAGTTGGGGGTAAGTCCACCAAGTTGGTGGACAATTAAGTGGACATCAAATCCTGAATTTTACATTGCAAAAAAACATAAAAAACATAAAATTTAGTCTTCCATGGACTTGAACCATGCCGAAAAGTAAAAATATGTCATAAAAATGGTACCATCATGAATTTCATAGGGGAGACTGTTAGCTTTGTAGAAATATTGATTTTAAAGTGAATAGAATAGGATAAATATCATTTTATAATTTTTTACTAATAGTAGGTCTTTAAGACACTTTTTCCCATGAATGTTTATGTCTACGTTTAAGACTACAAATTTTGTTTCACTTATCAGAATGTGATAAACTTATACCATCCCAACTGTGGTGAAATTATATACACTTGTTAAAATTTATATGATTTCAATATTTTTTGATGAAGTTATGGTGCAAAACAAGTGGAAAGTGCTCTGTTTTCTTTATGTTTTCATACCACTTTCACGGAAAAAATCATAAAAAATAAAATATTGCTCAAAAAAGTATAAAATAAAATTCCATCCCAAGATAGATAGTGGACATCTAAGATGTTCACCAAAGGAGAAAAATATATATCAATTTTTGGTCATCCAAATCATGGGCAAACGGACTACAATCTTATAGGTGTTTTTCTACCAAGTCATTGAATTTTGAGTGTTCAATATGCTAATCTTGGATAGTATTTTAGAAACTAGATTCCAGATGACTATGATTCATATTGATATACGTTTTTCTAATTTTGAGTGTATGCATTGCTAATAATCCCTACAAGTTGATATTATGTTGTTATTTGCAATATGACGTCCAGGTATGACCCCTTTTTTGTCCCACCAACTTGCTGCATAGGTGAATTGGGTGGAATGGGATAACAATGGAGTAAATGGGAAGGCATTGTTGGAGGACTTAAAAAATCATTAGTCATAAAGGGCCTATGCATCAAGGATTCTCAAAACTCTGATGATCCATAAGTGATAGTAGGAGATTCCAAGAGTCTCTTGCCATGAAGAAGGAAGTTGGTCTTCACCAATTGGTTTCCATATGAGGATCATTTTGGATAACATGGTCTTCAACATGAGACCATAGAAATAAAGGTTGGGAGATCAATGGTGTGGTCTCAAGTTCAGAAGCTTGTTTGGGAAAGAATTGGAAGAAGGGATGTCATTGGATAAGGTGGATTTTTTTCTTCTTGAGAAGGAGTGATAAAATGCATGAAGTAGATAAACATTTGTTTATGTAGTTTATTAACAAACAAATCAAGCAATTTTTTTATCATCATGATTATTAAAAGAGTGTGAGAAAAGAAAAGGCTCAAAGGAACCTATGAAATGGTAATATAAGGATGGTTTAAGGTGGTTTTGGCTGTGGAGTCCTCGATATACCCAAAGGTACGTGAGGCCCAAATTTGTATAGAGTTTATAACATGGCTAGAACACCGTGGAGGATTTCCGATTGGGTGATGAAATCCCAATAGTTATACCTGGTAAGGGATGTTTAGATGTGTAAGTTGGTTCGTGTGTTTGGTGTGTGTGATGAAGTGTGTATGCAAATGTTAAACCCCCTAGTTAAACTAAATTTCCAAGCAAGGATGACAAGGGTTATTTTTAGATCCAAAACAAAATATGGAGATTTGATGAGAACAACAAACAAGAAAGGAAAGTATGATAAAAAGGAGAAACTAAAAAAAAGAGGAATACCTGGAATACACTTTTCCTTTTTATCTGATCTTCAAACCAAAATAAGCAAGTGACCAAAATAAAATACAAGAAATCCACAATGCAACACAAACAAGCAAGTACGATCCAACACACATTCCTTCCCTGCAAGGTTAGTGGAAATGGAAGAAAGAAAATGAAAATGAAAAAAAATAACAAGACTCACCTAGAAAGGGTGGGTCCCACCGGGCGTGCCAGAATGTTGGAAAAAATTTCCTCTTTCCTGCTCAGATTAGTGAACTAGTACTAAAGAAAATAAAGCAACTCAGAATATGAAGGGTTTATGGACCTTGAGATGGAATAATGATATGGATGGGTGCAAATGATGGATCCTTCTCGCAATGAGCTAAGTGACCTAAAAATCAAGATAACTCAATAGAAAAAGATTGGATTAGTAGATAGGATGGGAGGGTTTCCTGAAAAAATTCAGTCTTGAGAAGTAAGAACTTCTTAGGATGGATGTCAACCCTCTTTTTGATAAATATGGATAAAATAAATATTTGATAAATTAGATGTAACTAAGATCTTGATAATCTGTAGTAAAACAGAAACTGAAATACTAAAATGTAGAAGATGTAAAAAGTACATATCTGATCTAAATAGATGTAAATAAATCAAACCTGCAGGGGTTGATGGTGACCTGAGACTGCAGAGGGCCAGTTGACAAGGAAGATGGATAGAAAAAATAGTGATGTAAAATGTAGATTTGAAAGCTCTGATGGCAGATCTAGAGTTGGTGCAACACTGGAATGATGAACAGAAACCTGTAGAAAATTCTGAAGATAGGGAGGAAACAGAAAGGATGCAAGAAAATTAGAGATCTAAGGGTAATATGATAAATATAGATTGGGTTGATTGGATCAAACTAGGTTGGGTTGGTGACTGGGGGCTTGGCAGAATGGATCTGGGATGACAGAGGAGGACAGAATGACTGGATTGAGACTGGGTGGATACAAAAATAGAAAACATAGATGGCTATAGATCTGAATGATAGAGAAATTGATGCAATGGAGGATGGGTCAATGGTGACCAAATGCAAAGGAGGTCGATGCAACCTAGGGAATAACTAGGCTTGGAAAAAGAGATGGGCTAAAATGAAATACCTACAAACAAACAAATATGGATGGGAAGACTGAGACTGAGTCCTTGACAACCGTTGAACCTGCACAAGATGTTAAAGACTAATATGGATGATAAAATGACAATAATGAATAAATGCATGTAAAGATGAAAGAGATCTCCCTAAAACTCCAAAATGGAAGCATAAGATCTCCAAGAGGATTCCAAGATGACTGTGGCAGCTACAAAGGAACTCAAGGATGAAAGGAAAGATCACAAGAAAGTGAAAGTCTCCAAAATTGCATCCTTGAACAAGGAGGGGTAAGGTGGCTTTATAGGGTTGATGAGTGAACTAGATGGGTTTCTGCCAACTACGGAGGATTCCATCCATTTAGATGGTGGGAATATGATGAGCTCAAGACAAAGAGCCCATAGGAAGTGGGATTAGGGTTTAGATGGATAAGGATGAGCTAGGGTTGCATAGGGAAGATAAATGGGTAGGTGGATGGTTGAAATGAGTAAATAAAGGCCATAGATGGGTAAAATCATTAAATGATGGCCTAAGAGAAAATTGAGGATTTAGGGAGGAATTAAATAGGAAACTAAAATGATTATTAGATGATTAAGGGTTATTAATGATAATTTAGGGAGAATAAAATAATGAGATGAGGATTAGAGTTAATTAAGAATAATTAACAAATAATGGGATGAAATAAAATTTAAAAGGTGGGAAAATGGTGATTAATGGGATAAATTGAATTTAGGAGGGAATATGAAATTTGAATGGATTCCATGAAGAAAAGAGAGTGAATGTTGGGTGGAGGGTGGTGATACCAAATTTTTTGCTCTCAGAAGTAACCTAAAGAACCTTAAAGCATCCATTTAGGGATGCTCAAATCAAGGATTACCTCATTTTACTACATACATTGCATTGGAAGGGGAATTTCATTCTATTTTATCCACACATGTTATACATTGTTACATTATATATGTATCCTACCCTATCAGGTACAACTTACACTAGGGCATTCTAGGGCACCAATCCTCTACACACACTGACAAGAACTATATGGACTCTAAGATATAGTTTAGCGCTCGATCATAAGTTCGAACTCTATCGGGTGACCATCGAGGTCAGTTCGACTCCCCATATTACATCTCTATTTTTTTTATTTGATGTGGTTTTGTGGGTTTTATCTCAGGTAAACTTCTATTTAGCTCATGCTCTTCAAATGTACAATCCAAATCGATCAAATGACATTACTATGTGACATTTCAACAGAGACTATCTATAATAATTCTACATTGTCCATCACTATAGTTAAAATTTAGGTTCTAACCATTCATAGTCACTAATGTGACCAGTAGCAAGGTATCCTGGCACCTTGAGCCCCTTACTCCAGTTTCTCCCATGTTTGGCATCATTCTTGAGCTCTAGAAATTTATCCTCTAGCATCATTACTACACTTGTTCATCTCTCATTTTCAATAGTTTTCCCAGTCTAGATCACTTTAAGATCAAGCATAAATCAAATAATTCATTTTTCCTACTAATCTCTTGCTTATTGTTTTCACTGATTATATGCTTTATAGCTCTTGCGTTTGATGGTATTTAGTATTTATATATCATAGTTTACATTAAGTTACTTTACAATTAGGATTTTATCCAAAATTCTATTTTTTTTAAATCATGATGATCAACATGAAGCCACCACTCGTATCAAAGAAATCTCATACATCTTCATTTGATGAATAGGGAGGTGATATTTAATTCATCAGTATACCCACGAGAATCAATAGCATACTAGGATTGGGAATTTATTGCATGACTTAATATGGAGGGAAGGAATCTACAATACCCAATCTTCTAAACCTTAAATCCCAAGATGATTTTGAAGTCTTTCTATGACAACATTTATTTGATGACAATTGAGAAATAAAAATGGTTTTGGTGTCAGTGTCATGTTGATTTCCCTGTAAGGTAAGCTGCAAATAATTCTCATCCTTTTGACTTCAGTTCAACTACACTAATATTGTAGCTAAATACAAAGCACTACTACATGGAATTCAACTGTCTTATAAGAGAGGAATACAAGGAATTGATTTTTTTACAGGATAGTGAGCTTGTTGTTACACTAGGTTAGAACTCAGAGTGTGATCTAAAGAAATATCTATTGAGATCCTATAAGAGGATAGGGTATGTATGGACTTGATCGACTAGACTTCTCCCCAGCACTTTGACATTCATGAGGTCCCTAAGAATAGTCCCATTTTCAAGATACAAATAGGCTTGGGAATAGTGGGATCTCAATATGATCTACCCTGTCAAAGTCCTATGAATTCAAAAGAAAGATCTCCAGATCATTTCAAGTTGAGTTCTCTGACTAGTAGCTACCACTTATGCCACATGGGTCAAAGTAATTGAGAAATTTTTTGACACGAGAAACAAATCATCATTCTACGCATGCACTTTAGAAAGAAGCTGAGTTTTCATCAAAAAACCTATCTAAGTATGTTCAATAATACTTTACAATACTATCAATTCATCCAATTAAAATAAATATTTCTAAGGGGTCTGGTTACTCTAGCGTAGACACAAAATCATGCACACATACTACTATTTTACTATGCCATCAGATATGTTGTTATATACATGAATCTTGAGTAAGAAAAGTATTCACTGGTGACACAATCCCTTGTCTATCTAATTGCTTTGATATATTTATATCGTATTTATCTTCCTTTCATCTGTCATTTCTACACCCATTTATATTGTCAGGTCACAAGGATCCATAGTCTAGTTTGTCTTTTCACATTAGTCATCAATTATCCTAAAATACTAGCACCCATTCTGGACACTAGCGTAAAAGGTGCTTGTGTTAATTCTGGGCAGCTCTTGTCCTGTTTATTTCTTTTACTTATTTTGACATTTTTGGTCGGCCTTCTTAATTTTATTATATTATAGTTCATAATTCGCCTTTTGTGTCACTAATGTCGAAATTCCAACAAGAGATCCATATATATACACAACATACATACTATTATTCTGGATGGAAATTCTAATGGGCAATCTCTTCTACATACTATCACGACCATCAAAGGGACTGCATTTTTGGGTTACATACACTACATAGGAAGGGGAAGTGTTGAAATCTATACACACATTTGCATCTATTATAGCTATATCACGTTATCTTTGTGTCATTGGCGCGAGGGAAAGCTAAGGAAATTATTTCACAGACAAACACATAAAACTAAATGAAGTCTGGAATGTAGTGCAACACTCAGAAATAAGTTCACTCTTCGCGTGACCGCAGGGGTCAGTCCGAAATCAAATTTTACATATTTCATTTAGATTTGATGTGTTTGTGAGCTTATTCAGGTATCTAGGGTTTGTTTTAAGGACATAGAAGAAAGTAGATTCCGAGCATTTATGCAGTCACATGCACCCATAAGTCATCTCCAATGTCCAGGTACTCTTTCCCTAGCACAAGTGCCCATGTAAGGCTCTGCACATGAGTTGTATAATTTATAATTATCATTTACGACACTCTTCCTATCCTATCGAACAAATTTTCCCAATTTATATCAGCTCTAGATTGAGCGCAAATCATATAAGTCTCATATCTCTCCTATATGCTTACAATATTACATCATTATAGTGATTAACATCTATATTTTATCTTATCAGTTACTCTAAATTAGATTTTATTTAGTTTTTATTAAATCACATTGTCTATAGTTTTTTTCTCATATATCTTTCCTACGTGCTTCTCAATAGTATCCAATTTGAGTTGTATTGTCTTGTCCCTGCCCAATTTTCATCTACATATTGTATATTTTCATTCTTTGGGAGGTTCAACTTTCTTTTCATTTTCAATAAGTTCAATAAATGGATACTTAGAAACCCACTCCAACCTGATATTCCTTCCTAAGTCTCATTTTCTTACCTTTCCATTTCTTCTAGAAATAGGTGTCCCCTGATTATTTTCCATGGTGGAATTTAAATATCATTTATTTCTAGAAGTTTCACCTCCAAAATTTGATTGGGAAAGTGATGATGACCTACCACTAGAGTGGAAATGTAAATAATCCAGTGATATAATTTCAACTTCATTTAATGGGATGTCTTCAAGGGGAGGCATTTCATTGTCATTGACAACGTAGGTCATCAAATCATTAATGAACTCATTCTGAGCTTCATTTCGAATGCAATCATTATCCCTTGATTGTGTTGGTCTTGCTGAAGAAGGATGGGATTCCTTAGATGGTTTCTCAAAATAAGATGTTATTTTTTGAATTCCAGTACCAAGATGTGTTGTAATTGATTTTTTTCCCTAGGATCCCTTTTTAGTCACCATTTTCCTAAATCTTGTAAGGAAAATTTTTGAGTTGGTTGTGATGGGATGGAAATCAACTAAGGCATTATAGTGTCACATGACATTAAAAAAATGACACTCGCGATACCGTAAAATTAAAAATATATATATTTTAATATATTATAACATTGCTAACAACTTAACTTACAAAAGAAGATAAAACAATGCAAAATAATAGAAAACAAATTTTAAATAGACTTACCTACACTAAGTGCTTATAGGATGTAAACTGAATCCTTTTCTAATACTTCAAAAATTTGCAAAATTGAAAAATTGTAAAGATAAAAAGTGTTTTCTTGATGCTTAGTGATTAGCAGATATACATACATATGTATATATGTACATATATATACATATATACATATCTATATATACACACATATATACACATATATGTGTGGTGTATACATATGTATATATACATATATGTGTGTGTGTGTGTGTGTGTACATATATACACACACATATGTACATATATATATATATACATATATATATATATATATATATATATATATGTACATATATGTACACACACACACACACACACACACACACACACACACACACACACACACACACACACACACACACACACACACACACACACACACACACATATGTACATATATATATACATGTACATATGTACATATATATATATATATATATATGTACATACATATACATATATATATGTGTGTGTGTGTGTGTGTGTGTGTGTGTGTGTGTGTGTGTGTGTGTGTGTGTACATGTATATATACATATATGTACATGTACATATACATGTGCATGTATATATGCATGTGCATGTATATATAGACATGTACATGTACATATATGTATATATACATGTATATATATATATATATGCACATGTGTGTATATATATATATATATATATATATATGCACATGTGTGTGTGTGTGTGTATATATATACACGTGCATATATATATACATGTGTGTGTATAATGAGGTGTGTGTGTGTGTATGTCTATGACAATGCTGTCTATAGATACGCCACGTTGTGTGTGTTTTTATATTATGTACATATACATGTGTGTTATATCATAATATATATCTAATATATTTAATATGATATATATATTTAGACTATATGTCCATCTGTGTGTGGTGTGGTGTATACCTATACATGTACATGTACATGTACATATACATGTACAAATATATTTTACATATATGTACATATGTATATGTAATATATATATTATATGCTAATCACTAAGCATCAAGAAAACACTTTTTTATCTTTACAATTTTCTAATTTTTTGAAATTTGCTAAGTATTAGAAAAGGATTCAGTTTACATCCACAAGCACTTATATAGTAGTGTCACATGACATTAAAAAAATGACACTCATGATACCGTAAAATACTATATATATATATATTATAGCATTGCTAACAACCTAACTTACAAAAGAAGATTAAAACAATGCAAACATAATAGAAAACAAGTTTTAAATAGACTTACCTGCACTAAGTACTTGTAGGATGTAAACTGAATCCTTTTCTAATACTCCGCAAATTTGTAAAATTGTAAGATAAAAAAAAAATCTTGAGGCTTAGTGACTAGCGCGCGCGCGCGCGCATGTGTGTGTGTGTGTTGTAGTACAACACACACACACACACACACACACACCACACACACACACACGTATATATATACATATATATATGTATATATACATGTGTGTATATATGTATATATACATGTGGATATACATGTATATATACATACATACATACATATATATATATATGTATGTATGTATGTATGTATGTATATCCACATGTCTATATACATATATATACATGTGTATATATAAATACATATGTGTGTGTGCATACACATATGTATATATAGTGAATTTAATAAAATTTTGAAAAAAACTCCCAAACATGTCGACGAATGAGACCAAAGGACCGAAAAGGTTCCATAGATTTCTTAGTGATCTAAGAATGTTTTAAAAACCCAGCCCGTCAATCACGCGACGATTTAACAAAAAAATATACAGTGGGATTGGAGATCCATTAACTATTCCCATGGGACATATTATTGTTTGTGGAATTTTTGGGTGAAACGTAGGCACTTTTATGGTCATAAAAAATAGCCAAATTTATATTCCTAATTCCTACTATTCACCTAATTATGAATATTTGCCATTCAAATTTTCTCTGGTATGCAGTTACACTAATATATATTTCATACTTTGATATGTTTCATATTTTCTTATTTCAACATGTTTGTTCAAGATCACTAAGTACAGTGTCTGAAATTTATGTATAACAACTTACAACATTGAAAATAAATAACTAAAAATATCATTATGAAAATATATACATTAAAAAGGGCAAGAAACAAACTTCCTGAAATATATAGTGTTGAAGAACATTGAAGGTTCATTGGCTAAGTGAGGTTCTAATCCTCGCCTTCTTCAACAATCAACTATCTTGACCATTTCCATGCTATAGGTATGTCAATGTATACAATCTCCTCCACTTTATCTTTATCATCCTCAAGATTCTCTTTACAGTCGCTAGGAATTGTAGGTGTTGACACTGACATAGTAGGAGATATAATTTCACCCAAATCCTGAATAAGTGTTCACAGGGGTACCTAAAACATGGTAAACCGAGAATGAATGTCTGTAAAGTGGGTGAAATATTGTATTTAAATTCATGAACAATAACTATTAACATTGAAATCTACCCACATAAATTGAGATTATCACCAACTAAAAGATAAAACAAATGAAAAATCTCCACAATGGCTCCTTGAAAAACATCCTCCAAACCAGTTATATCCTTTAACCAATCTCGAACAAACTGATCTCTTCTTCGCAATCACATACAAAGGATTTTATGAAAAAAATTTGGACATGCAACTGGAATAAATAAAAATCCAAACTTTAGATCTCAACTAGTAGAGAACGTTTTCTTCCTAAGTAATAGGTGTTGTAGAGAGAAAGAGCGAGGGAAAATAACTCAACATCTAGCCCATACGTGTTACTAATATGTCCACACATACCTCTATTTTGGCGGTGTAAAAATTTATAACACACAAGGCAAAATTTAATGAAACA
>JAHRHJ020001326.1:0-25895 GCA_019776745.2 Taxus chinensis
GGTCTTCTAGTGCATGTGTAACCTCTAGTAAATCTCACTCTTATGGTCATTCTCACATGTATTTTCTATCAAAAAATACTTCTCATGGATCTAGTCCATCGGGTTGTCCTCTTAGGACTTATATGGAACATATTATCACTTCTACACCACTTAAACATGAGCATCATTATTTGACATAGTTGAGGCCCAAACCTCCATTTTATTCAAGATTTGATTCACCTCCTTATGAGGAAATAATTTCATAGATATTCTACTACCCCTATCCGTGTACATAGTTAAATTCAAAAATAGATAAAAATTAACTTATTTACAAAAAAATATAAAACCATAACCTATACACATATCTTGAATTGTTATCACTTTACACAACATATGTTGTTTATCAGTATGGTTTGATTGATAACATATATTATCTATATACTATTTACAAACATGCATTCATGGGGTATATTAAGAGTAATGCATGACATACATAGAGCATTACATGATGATAGGCGTTGGCATATACCTTCCCATATATTGATATCCTTTGGGGGCATGTACTACACATTCTATATATGTGTTATTATTTCATTATAATTCATTTCTATTTCCTCATTTTTCTTGATTACATATATTGTGTACATTTTATATTTTGAGCTAACATGACTAACACACGTGTCTTGTGACAACATTGGCAACATATCTTGCTTTATGTGCTTCTTTCACTAGTTGTTATGATGCTTTTATCATTGTCTGTCATCACTCACTTTGTTAGTACGCATGATTTGCTACTTGTTTGGGTTACTACTCGTTTCTACTTCATCATGTGCAACTTGAGTGCCTTAATTGTCTTGTAGACACCGTGGGTGTCCTATGTTTGTGGATATGTGCCTTTCTTGCACGGAAGTTCTTCTCTTGTATGTGGCCTAAGTGCCTTGATTTGTCTTGTGAGACCGTGGAGTCTCCCATGTTTGTGGCATATTCATACCTTAATGTGACTCTTTTATGCATATGTAATATCCCTTCTGTTTGCTCAATTAACTATTGTTATCTCTCTATGTCTTGTTCTATTATATTTGATGGTTGTTACTACTACGACTGTTCTTTTTGTTATTGTTTCTAATGTTGCTTGTTTGCTTTATGAGCCATGTGTATCCACCATGCGACCATGCACAACCATTTTTACAGGTATAGGTTCTCAATTAGTGGCCACCATTGTTTCAACATTCTATGTGATCTTATGCATACCATCATATGAATTATCAGAAAAAGGATACATATATTTTCTTTTGAGTTTGCGTGCTTCAAATGATTTATTGCATGTACCTCAGAATAAGGGAGCAATTCATTGGGAAATATTCTACACCTATAGACATATTAATCCAGTTCATATAGACATGTTTCATGAGTTCAAGCATAGGTCCTCAAAAACACCTTTAGATATAGAAATTTGGTAAAAAATTATATAAGTAAAAAACGTAAGCATAATAGTCAAGATCGTATACAAATGTTCTTTAGTCTCCCCCCCATATGTCTTCTACCATGGGGGCATAGTCACACTGGATTTTTCTATATAATTTCAAATTTCTACTTATAAATACAATTTTATGCAAAGAATTTCAGATTTAGTTGACACCGTTCATATAAGTTTAATAGGGGACATGAATAATTCATCTCCTTTTATAGTTTAGTACTACTGTTTCAGTTTATAGATACAATGATTTTGGGGGCACGGGTCATTCCTTCTCAATCACCCAATAATTTAGTTCATATTACAGAACTCCTACTTAGTTGTATGACATACACGGAGGGCACAAGGGAACCCAATCTCTTTTATACTTTGTGTCTATATATACAATTGGGCCTAAGACTCCATTTGCAATTGTGTGGTCTTTGGAGTTATGGAAGAAACGAGAACTATTCCCTCCACGAGATGAACATATGTGTATTACTTATATGTTTTGCAATCTCTTTATTTCATTTTTTGCAAGTTCAAATTATACATTTACATTTGAGTTACAGTATCAATTTCTACTATATGGACATTGACTACACTTTGTATTGTAAGTTTCACCATATGCAGACATGCTAACACCAACACATATAAACAACAATAAACTCTAAGCAAAGACAAAGTGCGTCTAGACACTTAGGTGTATTTTTCCTTTAAACTTGTAAATTTCATTTCATACTTAAAGGGGGGAAATGTAGACACTCAAATTTGAAAAATTATCCTTTTTTGAAACACTGCTAGTTGTGATAATGCTCCTTTGCTGAAGATAAATATCCACATTCTATCCCACTTAGTACATTTTGTTGCTCTCTCTCCCAACTTGCTTATATTCTACACAATGATGTGTCGTCACATTCTGAAATACACATGCATTAAAATCAACATTTCAACATCCACTTATCACGATAAGTCTTTTAAATTGCATGTCAAATGTCTCTCTTGTCTAAAACTGTATATGACATGGTCAAGATGTGGAATTTACGGTCCTGACCGACCTGTACAATATTTGCACCAACATATCCTCTAAATTTGATTTAAATTTGATTATCTTTGTTGGGTCATTTTATCCATCCTGGGTCAGTCCTTGCCATAAAAAATTACCTTCAAAACCCTATATAATACAAGTTAATATCACTTCATTTACTCACCTGACACTCATCACAAGACCTCATTGCAAATACTAACACAAAAGGAACTCAAGGCTCTCTAAATCTCACCAAAGGTAATACACATTCATTAGTGAAGTAACTACTAGAGTTTTAAATTACTCAAACAATTCAAGGAGTCTAAATTACCTCATTTCAAAGCATCCAAAGATACCAATTCAATGTATTTGCAAGAGAAAAATCATCCAAAGCATTGTCAAAGTGCATCAATTTTTCAAATTCGTTGCATTCAAATAGATTATCACATTTTAAGTGGAGAACTACATGTGGTTTAAGGCATATTTGGAGTAGTGCTAATGTAGGAAGTGGACATATTATACTTCAACCAAGACAATAAATTTTTGTCAGGGTCTACCACCTATGGTTAACATTTGAGTTTGATTCAAATTATTTTGACATTTTAATAACTATGCGACACTTAGGGTTTGAAAACAACATCCATTTCCATGCTAGTAAAGGGAATAAGAACTTAAATAGCCATAATTTGAGAACATTAAAAACCATACAAAAGGGTCAAGACTATAAAAAAATTCATGGTATATTTTTATTGTTCCATACCAGGGTATTTTCAAGCTACACTCTCAGAAACAAAGAACCTTAATTTTTAGTATTCCTAGTTTATCTAGTTTGTACACCTAGATATCTCCTGCTTCATTCTATAAAAATACGTGAATCTCTCCTATTATGTTTTTTTAATTATAACATATCATTATTAGTAGTTTTAATTATTAAAAAATTGTTCTAATATTGAATGTTATGATCCTGGTGTGTAGATTCACTAATGCCTCGAGGTTTTGTTGTAATGGTTCACAAAATTTGGTATTAGAGTGACCACCTAGGTTTGAGTCTTATAATGGGTGGCTATTCTGACATTGCAGTGTTCATTGAGGTTCGTATAGGGTTTGGCGTAGTCCTACTATACGGCCTCAAATCTATCTCGAGTTCTGGGCTACAGAGAGTGGTGGGATGATATGATCTTGGTGTGTGGATTCACTAATGCCTTGAGGTTTTGGTGTAATAGTTCATTACATCAAATGATTATTTTGGGAATTTTATTAATTATAACAACCCCTGTAACAAAACTTACATCCTCTTTTAGTGTATTCATGATATTATTAATTCAATTAGGGTGTCAACAATTGCAAATAAATTTATTTAGGGTGGAAGATAAGGATTCTAGTCATCCTTCCCAAAATTATCATGCCCTTGTATTATGAGAATCACCAAAGTAAATGAGTGGTTTATATTTCAGTTATAGAATCCTATTTAATGGAGTAAAGTAATGCTTCAAAATCTTGAAGAGTTAGATCAACCTTGGACCCATGTTGTTGACTACTGGTTTGAGACTACACTTGAATCATTTATTATTATGTGGGAAATCCAAGGCTGGAAAATATTTGATGCTAAGAAAGAAAAATTTATAGAAGGGAAAATAAGACAGTTTGTAGAAAGAATCTCGTTCTTTATTTGAATTCTCAAAATTGAGAAGGGATTGCTAAGGAGTAGTATTATGTTTATTTAATGGACAGAGCATATGAGATGACAGGTGGAAAGAGGGGTGATTTGAAAATATGTGATGTTTAAAAAAATACTTGGATTTATGGTTGAGGGGAAATAAATCGGGAATAAATAAATTAAGAAAATAAAAAAAGAAAATATTAAAGAAATTAACATTATTTTATAATTAGGGGGTAAGAAAGGATTAGAGGATAAGAAAGTTAGTTTAAAAAATGAAAGTAGGAAGTTAGGGAAGAATAGTAGTATCAGACCACTAAAATAAGATAAATTAGAAGTGGAATAAGACTACTTAAATAAATGGGCATTAATGAGGAGAATGTTAGATTAGTCGAAGGGAGGGAAAAAATGGAGAAACATAAATTGGAAAGGGAAGAAAGGATGCGATAAATTAGTTTAAAAGTTGTAAAAGGAGTGGTCAATAAGTTTTATTCCTACAAAATTGGAAACATGGTTTACAGGACCCACATACTTGGAAGTAGGAGAACTGCGATAGCTAGAGAAATAAAAAAATCAAGTATACTACACTCAGATGATAATCCATAAATAGATTTGACCTCACCACCAAAAATAAATAGGAATAACCAAGAGGTAGAAAACATATTCATAGATAGAAGATGGATGAAAGATGCCCATATTTCACATAGCAATTTATTGGTGGATATATTTGGAATACAGAATAAAATGAAGGAATAAAGGGATCCATTGTCCCTAGATATTATTATCTTAATAGAAAAATGATAGATAAATGAAAGAGATAAATGGAAAGTAGAAGTAATGAGGTAGAAAAAAGTAATGTTAGAAAAAATTATGACATAGAAAAATTGGTAGAAATGGAAGTGGCCCATGAAGCAAGGTATAAAATAATAGAAAGGGGAAATAGTGAAATAGAAAGAATGGAGAGGTTTTTCCAAGAGCTTATAGAAAATGAAAAAAAAAGTAGTGAGAGAGAAGAAGTAGAATATGAATAATATATGTATTACCTAGGAGGTAAAACTAAATTAAAGAACATTAACGGTAGAAATTCGTTCAAGTACTAGAAGAGGAGAGAGAGAGAGAGAGAGAGAGAGAGAGAGAGAGAGAGAGAGAGAGAGAGAGAGAGAGAGAGAGAGAGAGAGAGAGAGAGAGTCCTTGAGGACTAGGAGGATGGAGTAACAAAATTTTATATGTAATACAATTATGAGGTAATAAAACTCTGGTTTTGAACATTATATGGTTGTTTCTTACAAAAGTGTAAGTTTTTATTGATATCCTACTTGTTTAGTATTCTTATGAATTCATTAATTTCAATAGAACTTAGAATATAAATAATTTGATTGAGTACTCATCTCAGTAAGGCTCTAATGCCCTATTTTGGTTAAGTTTGAAGAAGCTAAAGATTGTATGCATGACTGTAATAGCTCTTGGGAAGGCATACGAGTGAGTTAGAGAGTTGGTTTATATAAATAAATGTTGTGGAATGATGCTTGAATTATTGGAAGGGGTAGGTTATTTGATACCTCTTGTTGTATGTTAGATATCCATGAGAAAAGTGTCAACTGTGACTGTGTATGACTGAGAAATGTGGTGTGATTGTGGAAGCTGTGTCAAAGGTATACTAGGAAAATCTTGATTGATTCTTTTTATAAGGAGATAAATGAACCTAGTTTGTTGATAATATAGTTATTATTAGGATTTTTGTTTGTATTGTTAGAGGAAGAAATACTTGGAAGTTTGTATGACATGTGCATTTACAGGAAAGTAGGGAAAACTGAGAGGAAGGAGATTTGCGTGATCATCAAGCCTTGATGGTAAATAAATATCATAGAGGCCATTGAGATAGACCTACATGACAATTTTCTAGTCTTGAATTGAAGTTTCAAGGGTTTTATAGCTATTTTCCTCTTACCCGTGTTACTAGGAACTACACTCAGGGTTTGGCCGTGGTTTGTAGTTTGAAGCCTCTAAACATTGTAGCTTGACTTAAAATTTGGAAGCCATCATCTTAAAAGAGATCTCCAAAAAATTGGGAAAGAATTTTAGAAAACTAAGGGTTAAATCATGAGCTATTTTGAGCTATTTGTGATAGTCTAGGACAGGGGAAACCAACACAATGTAAGACCTAATTGTGAGGGCATGTTAACAAAACAAGTATGATTTATACGTATCCATAGGCCATGAAAATTTAGGGACACCTAGAACAAGAAAATGGGTGCTTAGAAAGGTTTTGATTGTGTCTCAAATCCCTATGAATGAATAAATATGCCTGACAGTGTCTTGAGATAGGGTTAGTAAGGCTTAAGGAGCAAGAAAGGAGGAAAGTGGATTTGCAAGAATAGAATAAGGAATTGGGTTATGTAATTAGGGATAGACCATGTTTTCCTTGATGGGTATTGGAATGTGTTTTTACTTCTTGATGGGTAGCTCTAGAATCATCTAACTGTGAACATTCTAGTGGAATTGTTCTTAAGAGCACTATAGGACAATATTGGCAAGATAGGTAAAAGGTGATGTTGTGGATATTTTGTGGAAAGTTTATGATTAGTTTAAATTTTTTTGGACCTTTGAAATAGGGTAAAATGATTATCAAGTGTCAGAGAGGCCAAAAATGCAAATAGTACTTATCAAGCTAAGAGCTACAAAGGTGAGAAGAAGGGAAAGTTTGGAGAAACAAAGCTAAGAGGTGTAATTCCCCGCCTTGGGACAACGGAAACACACCAGAAGTCACTAAAAGTTTGGGAATTTATTTTATTTTATTTTATTTTTATTTTTTAATTTTTTTTATAAATGTGATTTATAATTACTAATGCTCTACTTAACTCCTTCCATTATTGTTTAATTTATAATACTTATTCATTTCTCCGGAAATGCCTAAAACCCTAATCCAACACAATCAGATTATTTTATTCTACTGAGAATAAATTAAAAAGCACAAAGTTTGCTAAAAACTTACAACCCCCACCTTTTTTTAAAAACTTATTTAGTCTCCCCTTTTTATTTATTTTTCAATCCCACATAAAGGCACATGACCTTAAGTGTGTAGGAAAAAACAAGAACCCTAAGATCTAATCTAGTCAGATCAAATCTGACCCTTGATTTCCAAAACACCCTAATATTGCCCTAGCTTTCTCCTTGCTATTTTCTCCTCCTTCTTTTCATTTCTCTCCTCATTTGTTTTGTTTGGTCTTTGTTTCTTCATGCAGGTTGATGGAAGGATCTTAGGAGGGAATCCTTAGGAGATCTGGTTTGTTGTTTGTTGTTGTATATATATATAAATATACTTATTTATTTTATTTTGGAGAAGATGAAGGAGGGGGGGGGGCAGCGGCTGTAAGGAGGTGGCGGATTAGGGTTTGAGCCGCAGGTTGAGGGGGTCGGGCGGTGGACAGGGGGTGGTGTAAAGGTTGGAGGGCAGATGGGGGCGATGATGGGGAGTAGATGCAGGCAAAAGAGGTGTGGCAGGGGGTTGGTATAGTGGGGAGGGGGAAAGGGAGAGCTGTGTGTGGGCGCTAAGGCCGCAAGACAGGGAGAAGTGGACCAAGGGGTACAGGGGTGTGGGGAGGAGGAGTCGGCTGGGAGGAGGCGGGACAGGCCCCAAAGTGGGCAGCATGGGGTTAGCAGGAGGGGGCAGTGCCCCGTGGAGAGGTGCAGGGGTGGGGGGGTTCGACCCCCCACCGTTTTGTTTGTTTTTTTTTGTGGGATGCACAGGCGTGGGGGGGATTCGGCCTTCCCCCCCCACAAATATATTTTTTTTGTATATTTTTGTTTTATAACAAAACAATACTGTATATTTATTTTTCTTTGTTAGTTTATTTGATATCAATACAGAGTATATATATATATATATATATATATATATATATATATACTTATTTATTTATTTTAATACTTAACCTGCTTAAAAATATAATAGATTACTGTATATATCAATATACATTCATATATAAAATTAATTGATATAATTAAATGATTCAAATAATAAATTCCAGGATACAACATTTCGGTATGAATAACAACCCTAATATTAAGAAATTATTTAAAAAAATAGACTTGTATGGTTGATATATAAAGAAGTATGAGTATTGTGAAATATACACAAATATGGAGTAAGGAAAATACAATTTCCAAAATTTTGAATTTAATGGACTATATCTATATTTATTTTTTATAAAACAATTTCTACTACATTTCTATGATTATCAAATGAGAAATTAACTTTGTGCATCTTATGAAAGTTCTGAATTTAAGCTTAAAACAAAAAAATAAGTGCTAATATATTAATTTCACAAGCTATGATAAAATGAAAGGAATCCATGTTGTTGTAAGTTTCTAAAATAATCTAGTTTAAAGTATATTTTATTTTAGTTTATCAAATCTATGCTCAAACAATTTATTTCTTTATTGTAAAAGAAAACATGTGACAATGTAACTCAACTAAGATGAAGAAGCTTGAAAATATATCAAAAGAAGATGCTACATGAATGCATATTGTGAAATTTTTTCTAATACAATATTCATTAAGTTTTCACAAAACAAGAAAGTGCAAGAAAATAACAGATTTATTATTCTTGACATAATATTATCAATGTTTGCAAGGTAACAAAGGGGTACAGGAAAACAAAATTCAACCAATATGTTTCTTTTGTAAATATAAATACAAGAGTTACATCAAGTTATATTCAAGTAGATATATTCGGTTACTTCAATACTTCACCTCCACAAGCTTGGATTTTTAGGTGGATGTTAAATCCCAAGTGATAACTTCTAATATAGAAATTTCTAAGACAAGTTTCCAAGTGATACAAAATGTACAAAATGGAGGATTTACAAGGAAGATGTAACTTCTTACTTAACTATATTTCAAAGAGGGTTACAATGCACGAAAGTATCACAAGGATGCAAGAACAATGAGAGCCTGAATGCGGGATCTAATGTCCAACTTGAAGAGCCAACTTTATAGTCTTCCCAAAACCATGAAAGGAGAAAGAGAGCTTGTTTTCCACCGTAGCGTTTGGATGGTACCATAGGCATCATCACATGCATCTCCCAAGGTTGGGATGCATGCTAGCCTCCCCCAAGCCCATGGGAAAGAGGAAAACAACCACAACTTGCACAAGATGGAGGTGAACTAACAATGTTACAAGCACATAGAAATTTGACACATACAAACAAGACTCCAAAATTTACAAGGAGGAGAACCCAAGTTCTTCCTCAAAAGTGGGGAAGAGAGGAGAAAGTTCTCCAAAAATATATTTTCCAAAATGCTTGCACAAAGCAAAAATCTCCCTACGCTCCTTATTGCTCCTAAATTCCATCAAAATCCTCCTTATTCCTCCACCCTTTCTCCAAGTCCTTCTTGGAAAGATTTTCAAACCCAAAAGGGGTTTCCTTACCAAGAATGGGGAAGGAGATTCAAACCATATGAATCAACTTCCCCACCTCAACCATTGACGGGAACCACTAAGACCCTACAAGGCTTGTCCATCAAGCATTAAGAGGGAAAATATTCCCTCTTTCTTCCCCCACACTCCAAAACTCCATCATGCCATATGATGGAGGGAGTAAAACCTAACAACAACAACCAAATAACAAAACCATGCAACCCATCTAAGAACTAAGATAAATGCAACAATTCTAAGCAAAAGACATAAGATCCTACCTCAAGTAAAGCTCTACAACTTCAAATTCCTCCACACATTGACTCAAGCCAATCTCAAGCTCCAAAATCCACAAGCATCCCAAGCAAGAAGTTCCCAAAAAAAAAGTTCCTCTCATTTCCCATGGATGGGAATTTGAAGAGGAGCAAACAAGAATCCTCACAAATGAGGGGGGTGACATGTGTCACCCCTCTCCCTCATCAAGGTCAAAGATGCCAAAACAAAAGAGAGAAAGGGTAAAATTATCTTTTTGCCCTCTTCTCCCAAATTCCCCTAAATGTTAGCAAGACAAAATAAGTAAAACCTTTTAATAAACACTCAAATCCACATCCCTTACATGGATGTGACCAAACAAGTGGTAAAAAAGGGAGGGAAAACTCCCTTTAGCCTTGAAAATAAGTCCCCCTACCCATTAGGTAGGGTCCAAGGGCTCATTTTTATGTTAGGGAGACTCCGAAGCTACAAAGGGGTCCCCAAAAATGCCCAAAATAACCTAATTTCGGGTTTTGCATTTTTTGGCACAAGGGTAGAGGGTGTGGGGACCACCCAAGGGTCTCACATGTGACCCTAAACCCTTGTGATTAAGTGACTCAATAAAAAAAATCAAAAATTTAAAAGAAAGTGGAATTATTAACTCCCAAAACAAGTTTACAACTTCACTAGCAACCCTAAACAAAATTAATAATTCAAAGCACAATACATTACATAAATTGGGGTCACTCATAGTGCCCTAAATAATAATCTCCTATACTAAAGCTTCACACAATGAACATGGCTAGGACTCATGCCCGTGGGATTGCTTGTGCAAGATTGAGTAGCTAGCCTGAATCCCATGTTCTCCTGTAAACCTGTCACCTGCACACTCATTGCACACATTTACCGCACGTGTCTGATACAATATAATTCAATGACATAGTAAGATATCAATGCGTTCTAAACTAACCTAACATCCTTTGAAATCAAGATGCGACAACGTGCACAATTATACTCAATATTCCAAAAGTTAGACAAGATGATACGTGACATATAACCATAGAATTCCACATGCAACAACGATCCATAATCTTCCAAACACAGCATCATATCCATTAGTATCCATGACATTATAAGAAAATGCGACAATATAGGGATTAAGCTAAATTGGGTGCTATATGCCTAACCCCCTCCACACATGTCTAATAAGATCAAATATCTAAATATAATGTTCAAGATATAACCAATCACTGTAAAAACATGTCTATGAGCAAAGAAACAACAAGCTACTGAGCTATAAAAAGTGTCGGGCACTACAAGAGGATGATTTCTTGATTGTGAATCTGGTATAGGTGTATATGATATTGAGTAAGGTTTGAAACATGGTATTATGTTTTGTGAATCCATTTAACATAAATTCATCAAAATTTGTGATTTTAAGCCATTTTAGGAAATAGAGAAGATCCTCATTTTACAGAGAGTGTAGTGGGTTATTTATTTGATATCCATGAACTTTATTCAAATGCATGGTTGATTGTTAATTCTCTCCGCATCAAAAAAATTAGGGAGAGATAGTTTAATATTTTGATCAAAGTTTCAAAGGAGTAGTTAGGAAATTGGAAGAGCCATTAATGGAAAAACAAACAATTAGATGGTTTATTTTGGGAAATTTGTGAGAATATACAAAAATCACTTTACAAATTTTACAAATATCTTGGAAATGGATACTTACTAAGGGAAGAATTAAGTTAAACCGTGGTGAAAAATAGAGCTAGAAAAAGTACAACAAGATTTAGATCAGTTAAGACCAAGATAGGAAGTTCAGATGAAAATGGATGTAGGGAATAACTCAATTACAAACGCTTTAAGTAGGCATAAGATATGATCTATTATGATGAGGGACATAGCCAAACAATGTGTCCACATATAGAAGGAACACGAATGGAATCCATGCTAAGAGAAAAAAAACTATTGACATGACACCACCTCAATAACAACCTATTATAAAACATTATTACGGTGTGACATATGTAGATTATGGGATAATCATAGTCAACATATGTGTCCCTTGATGGAGGTAGGAAATAGTATGAATCAAATGGTGTATTATATAACATGTGGACCATACAATGATTATCAATAGAATTTTTAAAGTACCTGCAATGGAAGAGATAAAAAGACATAAAACTAGCTTAGCTGAAAGACTATTACATAAGTACTCCCAACATTAACCACAAACCTCCCCATAATTCCTTATACCACACCCACTCAATTAACACAAAATAATCCAAATTTCCAAAGTACCACTTATGACAACACAAAAGGGCTTGTTTGCCACCTACACCTAGCCATTATAGGCATTCCCATATTACAATGGGGTTACCCAAAATATTTGAGCGTTGCATTACTTAGCCTCCCCCAATGCCCATTGGGTAAGATGGGTAGATACTAACATACAACAATGGTATTTACCCTAAAGAATATGACTGATAAAACTACAACATAGGAGGTTATAGAGGTGGACATAGACGGTGATATCAATATCAAACAAGGATACTAATGGTACTAAGGAGGAGATAATAATCAAAATGGGGAACTAGAGGAGATTGTTATCTAAACAATCAAGGTGGGAACAATAGATATAAGGGGAACATAGAGAGAAAACCTGTGATATCAAAAATTTCCCCTATAAATGCTGGAAAGGAAGGCCATGCTCAAGACAATGTCCTATAACCTGAACCTAATGTCCTTCTTGGAGGATTTTCATGACCCCAGGAATGCATGATTAGTTTCCTTGTCCAAGAATGGAAAACCAATTCATAGCCAAAAAAAAAGTGGTCCCCACCTAGACCAGTATTGAGGGTAATAAGACCAAAAGACCCTACCCAAACCTTAATCAAAACTCAAGCCTTGAGGATTGAGAGGGAAAATTCCCTCTCTCTTCCCCCACACTCCAAAACTCCATCATGCCATATGATGGAGGGAGAAAACAAGCAAACAACAATAACAAACAACCAAATAACAACAAGTCATGCAACCTATCTAACAATAACAAGATAAATGCAATGTATTAAGCAAAAGACATAAGAGCCTACCTCAAGGAAAGCTCTCCAAAAACTCTAAATTTCTCCACACTTTGACTCAAGCCAATCTCCAAGCTCCAAAATCCACAAGCATCCCAAGCAAGAAGTCTCAAAAAAAAAGTCCCTCTCTTTCCCATGATGGGAATTTGAAGAGGAGCAAACAAGCATCCTCACAAATGAGGGGGTGACATGTGTCACCCCTCTCCCTCATCAAGGTCAAAGATGCCAAAACAAAAGAGAGAAAGGGTAAAATTATCTTTTTGCCCTCTTCTCCCAAATTCCCCTAAATGTTAGCAAGACAAAACTAGTGAAACTTTTAATAAACACACAAATCCACATCCCTTACATGGATGTGACTAAACAAGAGGTAAAAAGGGAGGGAAAACTCCCTCTAGCCTTGAAAATAAGCCCCCCCTACCCATTAGGTAGGGTCCAAGGGCTCATTTTTATGTTAGGGGAACCCCCAAACTACAAAGGGGTCCCCAAAAATGCCCAAAATAACCTAATTTCGGGTTTTGCATTTTTGGCACAAGGGTAGAGGGTGTGGGGACCACCCAAGGGTCTCACATGTGACCCTAAACCCTTGTGATTAAGTGACTCAATAAACAAAATCAAAAATTTAAAAGAAAGTGGAATTATTAACTCCCAAAACAAGTTTACAACTTCACTAGCAACCCTAAACAAAATTAATAATTCAAAGCACAATACATTACATAAATTGGGGTCACTCATAGTGCCCAAAATAATAATCTCCTATACTAAGGCTTCACACAATGAACATGGCTAGGACTCAGCCCGTGGGCTGCTTGTGCAAGATTGAGTAGCTGGCCTGAATCCCACGTTCTCCTATAAACCTGTCACCTGCACACTCATTGCACACATTAACCGCACTTGTCCGATACAAGATAATTCGATGACATAGTAAGATATCAATGTGTTCTAAACTAACCTAACATCCTTCTGAAATCAAAATGCGACAACGTGCACAATTATACTCAATATTCCAAAAGTTAGACAAGATGATAAAGTGACATATAACCATAGAATTCCACATGCAACAACTGAGTATCCATCAAATATAATTATGTTCTAAACATATCATCATATCCATTAGTATCCATGACATCATAAGAAAATGCGACAACACAGAAATTAAGCTAAATTGGCGCTATACGCCTAAATTTCCACACATGTCTAATAAGATCAAATATCTAAATATAATGTCCAAGATATAACAAATCACTGTCAAAACATGCCTATAAGCAAAGAAACAACAAGCTACTGAGCTATAAAAATTGTGGGCACTACATCCCCCTCTACTAAAATTAGACTTCCTCCTGGAAGTCACTGAAAGAGATAGGGACATCCCCAACCATTATATACCTATCAAAGCATTTTCGAAGGAGAAGAAGATACAAATTTATCCTCCATACTAGTCCACTCTGTAAATTTCTTCAAATTGATACAACCGAACTGCACAACTCCTTACACATGAGCCAACATAATGAGAGAATGAACAAAAGGAGTATGAGAGAAACTCCAATAACTTCACTGTCCTCCAGTCCTCAGAGAAACAGTAATGCCGAATGCCTTAACTCATAATAGATGAGAAGTATGTCAGGTACATATCTACGTAGTAGATAAAGATGAAGATCTTATTATGGGCCCATCTTAAAAGAGTGAATGGCAAATCTAGGAAATAAAATAACTGAGACCGATGACCTCTAAAATATCAAGAGGCCCCATTTAACTCGAGGTAACTAGCTTGAGAATCACACAATAATTACTCGATATACGAATCAGAGATCTTATGAATGCAACATGAACTCTCAAGAAGACTAAAAATATAGTTCACCTCAACCTGACAAAAAAACGACCACTGCTACTTGGTAGTCTGCAAAAGCTTCTACTTAAAATGAGTAATTCAAATGACTTGCTCAAGTTAGCAACAGTAATCTGAAACAACAAACAACAACTGAGCATTCTAACTCATCCCAACGTTAGGCTAGTATCCAGACTACATCATTTCATCTGAGTCTTTTCCATTCAAGATAGAGAGAGAGAGAGTACCATTAAATAATGGAATCTTATGCGGCATAAAATTTATGTTCAAGGTGTCATTGCAATATAAATCTGATACCCCATCCATTGATGGTAAAATAATGAAAACTGAAAACTAATATTTATAGTCAAGCCAACCCATATTCTTCAACTGATCCATCACATAGATTCTTAACAGGAACAACTCTAACACCTGGTTAAAACTATCTAGATTCCCATCTCATATCTGGACCAAAAGCTGAATTGAAATGTGGCATTTGAGTACCCTAAACTAGGTGCTCAAAATCAAGTTCAAAGGAAGAACTAACAACATGTAACCATGGTCATCCATTTCATTTATAGATAGAAAATACTGAACTAACCCATAGTTCGCACATAGCTACGCTTATGTCCTACATACATTACCTAACATGGCAATGGCCTCAGCATTATAAAAGAACTAGAAATGGCCAACAAGATGAGTCGACCTAAGGTCAACTTATCTGAAGCATGAAAGCACATTATAGAAAAGTCATGACGATAAGACATTTCCAGGAAGTCCATACAATGAAATCCATGACCACAGGATCACGTTCAGCCCCTACTACCAGACAGACTACAACAAGGAGGATTCGTAAAAGACCCACGGGATCAGAATAAGTCTTTAACTTGACCTTCCCACAACTTCTAGGTGTCAAGAACAACAAATCGATTTGCTATGTCCCAGTATAACAGAAGCTAAACATGTTTTATCAAATATCAACTCCCTCAGGGAGAAGAAAACTGAAACATACTTCTTCCACTAATGGATGTGCCAACATAAGGTTCTAAACGATCAAAACGTCTCATCTCAGCATGAAGGTTAAACACGATTACCGTTACTTAAGCACATAGATGCAAACTGTACAACTTGAATCTAACTACCTACCTGTAACATAGTCGAACAATTATAACAATCTTCCCTCTGAAGAACATCTCGAGTTCAACAGAAAGAAAACACATTGTCATACCTTCACCCCAACAAGGAAAACAACCCATCTCGTGTATTTGTATCAAACAAAGTTTTCCCCCTAAACTATTTTGCACATTCAACAGAAGTATACAAAGAATCGAAGCACATGTCAGCGTCATACTAAGCAGGTCTAAAGCCTAATTCATTCATCTTTCCAACAAAGGAATAAACCTAGATTGAATCCTTATTAAACAACAAATTTGTTGGTCCGAAAATCTGTCGCGTGGACAGATCTATGGATAAACGGGCCAACGGTGTGCATGGCTTAGTCCCTCTTTGAGACAGCAAAGCAAAACTGGTTTATTGCTACTTCTACTAGCAGGAACCTATGCAAGTCTCACAGATTCTGGCCTTCGGGGGTTGGGATCTCATCCCAGTAGAGTGTTCTAGGCTGCGAAGAGAAAGGAATAAAGAAGGAGAAGAGAAAGAACAGATCCGAAGGAAGAAAAGAAATGAGTTCCAAAGCGGAAGGGTCAGAAGATCTATGCTTTGGGCTTGGTAGTAAACAGAGCCAAACCTACTTGCATAAATAAACAAAAGCAATACTGATAAACAAGTGACGGAAAAGTAGATATGAATTCAACAGAATAAACACATGCAGATCTAACATAAGAAAGATCTAGTGTATAACACAGCTATTGAGCACAAAGTCTGAATAATTGTATTAATTGTTATTTCTCTGTTACAAGAAAGCTCAAAGTCTTTCTCTCCTCACCTCTATTTCTATCTGAAAAATGTTCACCCCTTGAATACAACAAGTATTCTAGTATTTATAGAAAGTGAGGGAGAGAGAGGGCAAAATGGAGCCAACCACTTATTCACAAGATATTTACAAAATATCCAAAAGTCATGTTGACTTTTACAACTTGGATGGATGACATCATCCCATGATGCAACATGGATGATGTCATCGTTTGTGCCAACACACTTCAGATATTTCGAAGAGAAAGTCGGAGAATAGAGAGGAGAAGAAGAAGAAGAAGAAGAAGAAGCTATTCATCATCATCATCCTGTGGCCTAAAAGGGGTCGCCTGTTTCTGATGCTGATCAGGAGATGAGATGTGGAACTGAGCGCGGTATTCCAAGAACTTGCTGATCATTGGCGCAAATTGATCCTGTGACGGATCCTTGTGCCTTTCACTAATTGCTTCGCAAGTTTCCCGCTCATCAATGAGCTTTTCGGGGACCTTGGAATAGTCTTTACCCGCCTCGATTAGGGACCCGATGAAGTCTCTACAGGCCAGTAGGTTGTTGATGGATTCGATGTCGAAAGTGACTTCTGGCCCTGTCCCTTGAGAAGCTAGCTCCTTGAAAATTCGGATAGTATCGTCAGCTGATCTCAAGGTGAGGGAAGGAGTGAGCAACCCTGGAGTCATAGATAGAACAATCTTCTCCATTTGATGCATCGCATCCAGGGCCTCTTCCTTCACCTTGTCTATCTTCTCTAACACAAATTCGAGCTGATCTATCCGATAGTCCAGAGTGGACATGATCTTGTTGAGGGTCCTTGGATGACCGAATACTCCAAACTTGACCAAATCTTCGACTGAACAGTCGAACATTTGTTGGAAGGCCTCGTGTTGGAGTCTGGCATTTTCGAGCTCTTCTGATACTGGACTTGCTAATGTTTGGAGTTCCTTATTCGCCTTCTCGATGTTCAGGTATAAACTAATATACTCGGCGATCACCTTTTCACTATCCTTAAGGATTTGGCTCCTCCAAGCAGAAACAGCCATACCTTGCTCGCCGATCTTTGAGTATTCATTGATCTTCTCCTGGCTGAGCAGCTCAGGAGTCTCGGCGGCAGTTGTGGGAGGTGCACTTCCCATCTTCTGTAGGGCTTGAAGCAGGTATTTATTCTGCTCCTTCAGTAGCCTCTTTTCTTCCTTTGTTTCTTGAAGCTTTTCGCAAAGTGCATCAACTGCGGAAAGAGCTTCCCCCTGGAGACTTTCAGAGGATGTCCCCATTGTGACTTGGGTCACTGTGAAATCTGCCGGAGACAGATCTTCTTTTTCTTTGGTGAGATCGGGGTAGGCAATTTCCATAACTCTCTCACCTGCAGCGCTCTTGGAGAAGCGTGTAACCGGCTTGTGCTTCTTTGCTCCTTTAGCCGGAATAACCGAAAAGTCCATCGGAGCGATGGGGACTTTCCTCTTTGGTTGGCTCAGCTGCTGAGAGATCCAAGCTGGTCCTATTGAAGAAGGACCAGAGACAGAGGGGGAAGCAGCAACGGTAGAAGAGGGGAAGAACGTGGAGACACGCGGCGGCGGCATTGAAAGAATAGCCGCGGAGATGTCCACGGGGAGGAAGGGAAACCGCAGCTGCAGAAGACATGGGAAGGGAAGGGAGCCCGGAAATGAGGGAAGAAATGGAGGAAGACAAATCAGCGAGAGAGGAGAAGATGGACGAAGAGGCAGGGGAAAGGGTAGAAGAAGGGGGAGAAGACACAACCAAAGGAGTGGTTGCCGACATCTGAGGAAGGGGAGGAAGAGAAGAAGAAGGGATAGAAGGGACCTCTGTAGTTGTAGCGATGCCGACATCCTGGGTGGATGGGCATATAGGACTATCCTCTGTCAATTCCTTCTCTGGCGAATCCAGGGTTATTACTTGTTCAGGCTCTGAAGGAAGAGGACTTTCAGGGGCTTCCTCCTGAATGGTGCTAGGCTCACCTTCCGCAGCTTTGCCTTTTAGCTGCTTCTTTGACCTTGGAGGTGCATTACCCAAAGGAGAAGTTGTAAAATCTACACCGAGGTAGATTAACCCATTCATGCGGCACCAATGCTCTGTTCTCCGCATAGTCTCCTTGACCCTCTCCTCGATTGTCTGAGGAGCCTTGCTTCTGTCAATGTCCGGGAAGGGCCAATCATCCCCTTCTGTGTCATTATATACTTTGTCTACTTCGTCTTCCGTGGTTTGGAAGCCTTTTGGGACGATGGCCACTCCGTAATGGATGATTTCCGTTAATGCTAAGCGAGAGTGATCCTTTCTTCTGAGTTCTACCTCATGGAGAACGTCAATGTAGATATCCTCAATCTGAGGGACATGAATCGGATCAAGCTTAGCCCTTGGTAGACAGCCCCTAGGGTCGAATGTAGGCCTTGCTGGGAAATCATGCTTTAGGTTGAGCAATTCTAGCTCAGCAAACATCTCCTTCGCCTTGTGATAGCTGGAGCATGTGTAACGGCCTACTGTGAGGGGGAAAGGAGTTCCGCCCTTCTTTCTCTTGAGGCACTTTTCATGGTATGTGACGAGCTGTCTTGATAGTTCCAATAAAATCAGCTTTGGTCCAGCATACCTTGGCAACCTGGTTGGTTCGCCCAAAAAGTTGACCGCCCTCAGATAGGTGAATGTGGGAAACTGGGTGAACAAGGCCCCCCATTTCTCTGTGACTGCCACTATGTTTTTGGTTGTCCGGCCATGAGTCAAATTTGGCTGCAACATGCACATGATGTGATAGAAGAAAACATCATTGATTTTAGCGAAGTGTTGGATGCTGTTCTCCAGCTTCAGCTCTTGATAGTATTCATATATTTTGGCCTGAGGCCAAGTTCCGCTTCGGTGCAGCCCTGGATAATCCCTTTCAGACGCAGCAGCATACACTACGTAGGAGTTCATGTGGAACACTCCTGTTGTGGCAAACTGTTGTAGCTGCTCGGATATTGTGCTGCTTATTATCTCCCCCCAGCAGAAACGCTGATCGGGCAGATTTTTATTCATTGTTTCCAGGTACCGCAGCATCCACTTATGGAAGTAGTGAGCATCTGAAAGACCGAAGACTCTGCTCAAGAAGGTGATTGTATCACTGAGTTCCTCCGAGAAATCACTCCGGTGGATAGTTTGAGGCCACCGGGTCACTACCTTCTTATTCTTGAGGTAGACCTCATTCATTAATTGCATGCACTTGTCTTCATTGTCCTCCCAAGCCTTGAGGCATTCTTGTTGGCTAACAGCCACATAGTTTCGGTGGTGAGGGATTCCAAGCATCAACTCAAAGCGACGGGCAGTAAGGTTTATAACTACCTCGCCTTTGCTGTTCTCGACACATCTCGTGTCTTTGTTGAAGGATTGTGCAACAATCATCATGAACTCGTTATTCACAGCGCTGACAGGGATTCCTCCGGCAAAGTGCAGGGCGCTGCCTATCAATTTATCCATCCATGGACTCCTTGTCACTTTCTGAGTCCTTACCCAGAATTCCTCTATGTCAATGTGGCCCAGTTCAGAATCCCTGACATCCATATTACACTCTGCCTGTGATTCGGGCATTCTGACCCTCTGATATTTGTATTTCATTTCTTCTTCTGTTAGCTTTGCCTTCCCTCTTGGTTTGATGGGTCTCTTGCTAGACGTAGACATGTGTTCTTCAAGGCTTATCTGATGATCTGCACGTAGAAGGAGCGAAACCCAATCCAAGAAGCTTGAATTAGTCATTTGATCTTCCATTGGAATACTAGCAGAAGAAAGAGTTAGAACTTTTAAGGTTCGGGATGCAGGGCGCATGAAAAATGTATATAACAGGCTGAATAGTCAAGGCGCACAGGAAAAGGGTGCAACAGAGGTTAAGTTGGCGCAAAAGGCGCATGGCGCATGGATGAAGCAGACTGCATCTTATAGAAGGGCGCACAGGAAATGCATGTTACATTGAGGTTTGGTGCGCCCTTTGGCGCATGGGCAGATTGTGCAACATGAAAAAAAGGCGCGCCAAAGGTATATGGCGCGGCGCATGGGGGGGCTACACAACATCATGTACTTGCAACGGAAGGTGCGCCCGCGCCTTGGAGGTTTTACACGCGCAAATAACTCTTGCGTTGCATGGAAGCTGGGCGCGCCCTTTAGCGCATAGAAGAGGGATGCAACAGGGGTAAAAGATGCGCCAAAGGGATATAAGGAGGCGCGGGTTTCGAGCGTGTTACAGGCCGAAAGGGTGCGCCTAGGGGCGCATGATTAATAACTGCAGCATGCTGGGTAGACGCGCCGAGGGGCGCGACTGTCTAAGGTGCAACATGACGCGGCAACGCGCCAAGGGGAATACCAAAAATACTTTAAACATTTAAGCATTATTCATTCTAACACCAAGCCTAATCAAACCAACTTCCCCTACAAACTGGAAATGAGGGAGGGAGAGAAGGAAGAAGTTGGTTTATGCGGGATAGGGGAAGAACCAGTCCAATGCAAAACGACATTTAAAAACGGGCCATCAAACGAAAACCAGACCGAGCACACCAAAGCACAAAAATGAAAAAGAGGATGAACCTCTTACCTTCGAATGTATAAAGACGGTTGGAAAGCGGGCCCACAGAGCAAATGACAACGACAGAGCAGAGCTGACACACCCAGAGCAATCACGTGCCTTGAAAAAAGAACAATGAAAATGACATGGCGCGCATAGGTATATATAACAAAATTTGTCATTAATGCGCCAACCACCATTTGAAAAGGCGCGCGAAAACGGTTGTCAACAGAAGCATAGGTGCGCCTTTGGCGCGCCCAAAGGGATGTCGACATGGGGAAATGTGCGCCCTTTGGCGCACCAAAACACGATGTAACATGGAGAATACATGCGCCTTTGGCGCACCGAGAAGCGTGCTAACATGGAAAACCATGCGCCAAAGGCTTTTAAGGGGGCGCATCAAAAATTGATGTTGCAAGGAAAAACCATGCGCCCAGCCAAAAAAGGCTCAAAAAGACTAAGTTCAAAAACTGAATTTCCCGGGAAGGGATTTTACAATATTCTGAATGCGAAGGATCCCTAACGAGGGATCGAAACAAAATTTTCGGTAAGGTTATCGGTAAAATTGCCCTTGTCAATTTTACAGGATAACAGCTGGCTCTTTCTGGGGACTATCCCTGAGTGAAACTCGGGGGTAGAGAATCCCAGATCACATGTGCCTATCCATTGGGTACGGAGTCAAAAACAAGGGGGACCGGAGGGAGGACAAAGGAAACACACAAAAACCGAAAGCAAACACACGACTAAAGCAAACACACGACTAAAATAAACTGTACAAAGGAGAGAGCAAGCTCTACTTCCTGAAGATCTTGAGATGTTGCCCGCTGTAGGGAAGCGGGAGTTCAGCTCCATCCAGATAAGAGAGATAGAAACTATTCTCTCCATTGAGTTGCTTGATTTTGAAGGGCCCTCTCCATAGGGAATCAAATTTTCCGTGCATGCCCTTTGGTTCTCTCCGCTTGTCCCAGAGAAGGACGAGATCTCCCACTTCAAAATTCCTCTGCTTGGCCTTCTTGTCGAAAAGCCTCTTTACTTGATTCTGATGTTCAGTGATCCTGTCGACCACCCTTACTCTCTTTTCTTCAAGTTCCGCAAGGTACATGATTCTCTTTTCCAGAGAACTTTGAAAAGTTTCATCTTCGATTGCTCGTGCCAAGCGTAGAGCAGGAAGTTCCGCTGAAATGGGAAGCTCGGCATCAGTGCCATATAACACTTGAAAAGGTGACATGCCGAGAGATCTCTTGGGGGTAATGCGGTCTGCCCACAAAGCGTCGTACAAAGACTTGTGCCACATCCGCTGATTTTCATCTACTAATTTCCGTATGATGGTCACCAAGTTCTTATTACTGGATTCTGCCTGACCATTTCCCTGAGGATAATAATCTGAGGCATGTGCTAAAGTTATCCCATATTCATAGCAAAAACTAATAACTTCCCGGGAAGAGAAGTTAGAAGCATTATCAGCAACGATTTTATTTGGAATGCCAAACCTGACAATGATATTCTCTTTGATAAAACTGCAAACTACCTCAGAAGTGGCATGCTTGACAGGTATGGCCTCCACCCATTTAGTGAAGTAATCTGTTGCCGTGAGGACATAGCTATGTCCAGCACTCGATTGAGGATTGAGTGCACCAATAAAATCAATTCCCCATTGCCTGAATGGTTCATTGATAATGACCGGCCTTAGGGGGAGGGCAGCCAACTTGGGCTTGCCGACGAATTGCTGACAGGGTTCACATTTTGCCACCCAGGTAGCCGTATCTTGAAAGAGCGTCGGCCAGTAGTACCTGGCTCGAATGATCTTGTGCGCCGTCACGGAAGAAGAGAAATGGCCTCCACAAGCCGAATTGTGAAAACTCTCCAGCAGTTTTACTTGCTGGGGCTTGTCAACACATCGCAGGAAGACACCGTCTATCCCGCGCTTATATAAGCCGTCATCCCAGATGACATATTTAGCCGCTCTGAGCTTTACAGTGCGCTTCTCCTTTGCAGTGAGGTGCATTGGGCATTCGCCGTAGGTAAGGAAGAAAGCGATGTCGGAGTACCATTCGTCACTAGTTGAAACAAACAAAACCAGAGGTAGAGAATCAGGCCCTTCCAGAGGGCTTTGCGCTTCGTTGGTACGATTTTCTCTTTCATCAGGATTTTCTGAACCCTTGTTCTCAGCCATTAGCTGACACAGGCCTTTGCCCCTCACCAGCTTGGTGGGTTTAATATCTAGGTCATATTCCTGGACCTTTGCGATCCAATTCCCTCTTAAGCTTCCTAACTCTTGCTGAGTTAGAATTGACTTCACCGCAGTGTCGGGAACTAGCACCACCGTATGCGAGTTCAGAATGTAATACCTGAAATTCTTCACCGCTTTGACAACGGCAAAGGCGTGCTTTTCTAATTGAGTCATCTTCAACTCGTGGGGCTTGAGGGGAGAACTCATGAATGCGATTGGAGATTCAATATCCTCCGAGTTCTTTTGCATTAGGATTGCAGACACAGTATGTTCCGATGCATAGCTATACATAATGAAGTCCTTGGAGAAATCCGGACATACCAGGACCGGTGCATGAGCAACAGAAGTTTTTATCTCATCAAACGACCTTTTCCCCTCTTCACTCCATCTGAAAGTGGGTGAACCTTTCATCATGTTCAGTATGTGGCGGGTCTTCTCAGCAAAATCAGGGACAAAACGCCTAAGAAAGTTCACCTTTCCGAAGAAAGAATGAACACCATTCTTGCTTGTAGGCAGAGTAAGGCTTTGGATAGCCTTAACTCTTTCGGCATCAATCTTCGTTCCTTCTTTGCTAACCACATGGCCTAGCAATTTCCCTTCCGTAACCCCAAAAACAGACTTTTTTGGGTTAAGGGAAATTCCATGTTCTCGGCACCTGGCCAATACTTGCTCCAAGTGATCACAATGATCACTTCGTCGTTTGGAGAACACGGTTAAGTCATCTAGATAAACTACAATGACTTTTCCCATCATGCCTTTGAATGCAAAGTCCATGGCCCGCTGAAAAGTGGCACCAGCATTGGTTAGGCCGAAAGGCATCCTGCTGTAGGCAAATGTACCCCATGGAGTAGTGAATGCTGTTTTGAATTGATCTCCAGGCGAGACTTCAATCTGATTATAGCCTGAAAAACCGTCAAGCATAGACAGCATTTCTGACCCAGTTACTGCTTGCAGAACTTGATCCATTATGGGAAGAGGGTAGTTGTCTTTCAGCGAAGCTTGATTCAAGTTTCGGAAGTCTACGCAGATGCGTATTTCACCGTTTTTCTTGCGTACTGGCACAATGTTCGCCACCCAAGTGCTGTGATGGATAGGGAAGATGATTCTTGCGTCCAACATCTTCTGAATTTCGGCTTGAATGGTGCCCGAAATCTTGGGATTATAATGCCTTTGCTTCTGACGGAAGGCTTTGGCATCTTCTTTCAGCGGTATATCATGCTGAACGTCCTTCGGCTTGAAGGACTTTAAGTCGGCATAGGACCATGCCAATACATCCATATATCTTTTCAGCAACTTGACAAATTTTCGCTTTTCTTCTGGCGTGCAACATTTCCCGATGTTCACGAATTGCGGATGTGCCTCAGAACCTAAATTGACTGGTTCTGTCTCTGGAGATGAGCTAGGATCATCTCGCCTTTTCCTTTTCACAAAACGGTCATGCCTGTCAAACAGGCGTTCCAGAGAAACCAGGCCCTTTGGAATTTTATTTCCCTTAAGCTGACAAATGCCATCGTTCTCCTTTGTTTCGTGGTTTTGACTGTTGATGGATTCACGGCATGGAGAGGTGGATCCTTCAAAATACAACTCATCAAAATTTTCTGCTTTCTCTAGAAAGGCAATGAGGTGATTATCATCGTTGAATACCTGCCAATGCTGAGAGTTGTCTGGCACGCTTGGGCGGAAAACCACTTCAATGGTGTACTTGTTCGTCTTCAAACCTGGGTGTGGGAGCATGAGAGATGCCGAAACAGCCAACGAATCAGCCATGTCATTTTGGGCCCTTGGAATGGCCTCTATTGAAAAAGCGTCAAATTCCTCAATGCTGTCCCATACCGCATTACGGTAGTGCCTGAGCCTTTCATTTTTCACTTGGTAAATCCTTTTGACCTGATTTACAACTAGCTCGGCATCACCTTGGACTTTCAGATTTTTTATTCCTCTTTCCTTTGCAGCTTGCATACCGAGTAACAGAGATTCATACTCAGCAGTATTATTAGTGTTGAAAAACTGCAATTTGAAAGAAAGAGGAATTACCTCCTCCCCGGGAGATATCAGCACAACTCCAGCGCCACATCCACTAGTCGCGCAGCTGCCATCAAATTGCAAGGTCCAGATCTTATTACAATCCTTTTCCTGAACAAAAACGTCCTTTGTTTCCGCCTCGGTGGATAAGAAGTAATTCCCCAACCCTGATGATTCGAAAAGAATTTGGGCTTTGGGGTCTTCAGAGCTAGTGACCAAGTATTTCTTTTGGGATTCCGGCTCCAAAGTTTGCATTACGCCTTTGACTGGGATTCTAGCTTTGGACCAGTCCATGTGAATTTCTCCACCAACTTCGCTGCAAAAACTCCTTCCTAGTAGAATTCCATAGGCTGCTGGGATGTCAGCAACAAGGACTGTCATTTTTACTCTTTTATCCGGGAAGGCTGCAAACGCAAATTGTGCGTCCTTGATTTGGCCAACCAACGGAACTTGCTTTGTTTCCAATGAGTAACATCTGCCGAAGGGTTTGGTA
>JAHRHJ020001327.1:0-25889 GCA_019776745.2 Taxus chinensis
GTTGGGATTTTTGACAAAGTCAAGATATTTAAAAATTTGATATTTTCAAAAAAGTCGTGATTTTTAAAAAGTCAGGATTTTAAAAAAAGTCAAGATTTTTGAAAATGTTGCGATTTTTAAAAAGTTTGGATTTCTAAAAAAGTTTTGTTTTTCAAAAACGTCACAATTTTTGATATAGTTACGATTTTTAAAAAATTTGAAAATTTTTGAAAAAGGTTATAATCTCAAAAATTCAAGATTTCTAAAATGTAGAGATGCGCTAAAATTAGCAGGAATTTGAAAATGTCATCAACTGGTGCTCCGGTTGTCCATAACTTGAGTCACATTCAAAATTTTTGAAAATACAGACTGTTCGGTAAAATATCAACTATTTTAAAATATCAAACATTTTTTAAAAAGTCAGGAGTTTGAATAATTAGTGATTTTCTAGAAATTATAGATTTTTGAATATGTTTTGATTTTTCAAAAAGTCATAATTTTCTGAAAAATTGTGAATTTAAAAAAATTAGTATTTTGAATAATTTGCAATTTTAGAAAAAGATATTATTTCATAATTCTGGACCAAAAAACCTGAAATTTAAAAATCTGTTTAGGGGCTTTTTTAAAAATTGTGAGATTTTCAAAGAAAGTCAGGGTTATGAAAAGCGTTGGGATTTCTGAAGGACCAAAAATCTGGGATTTAATAAAAGTCGCGATTTGACTCAAAGATGTCAAGAATTTGATCTAGAAAGTTGGGATTCAATTACCAAAAGGCAAGATTTTTAAAAAAGGCTTGCAATCTCCCTTTCAAATAACTATGGTATGCTTTACAATAACTGAAGAGATAAGTACACCAAGTTGGGGGACAATTAAGTGGACATCAAATCCTGAATTTTACATTAAAAACTTTCAAAACATCAAATTTAGTCTTCCGCGATGACTTGAACCATGGCGAAAAGTAAAAACTATGTTATAAAAATGGTACCATTGCGTAGGGGAGACTATTAGCTTTGTAGAAATACTGATCAGTTTAAAGTGAATAGAAGAGGATAAATATCATTTTATAATTTTTTACTAATAGTAGGTCTTTAAGACACTTTTTCCTGTGAATATGAATGTCTACGTTTAAGACTGCAAAATTTGTTTCACTTATCAGAATGTGATAAAACTTATACCATGCACATGTTTACAAAAAAAAAATTATTTGATTTCAATGCTTTTTTGATGAAGTTATGGCGGGCAAACGGAAAGTGCTCTGTTTTCTTTATGTTTTCATACCACTTTCACGGAAAAAATCATAAAAAATAAAATATTACTCAAAAAAATACAAAATAAAATCCATCCCAAGGTGGAAAAATATAGTGGCATATAACTTCTCACCAAAGGAAAAAAATATATATCAATTTTTGGTCATCCAAATTGTGGGCAAACGGACTATAATCTTATCGGCGTTTTTAAAAAAAAACCAAGTCATTGAATTTTAAGTGTTTAAGGGGCTAATCTTATCCATTTTTTACAAAAATTAGTATTTTAGAAACTAGATTCCGTGATGCTGGGGTAATTCATATTATATAATTTTGTCTAATTTTGAGTGTATGTATTGCTAATAATCCTTACAAGTTGATATTATGTTGTTATTTGCAATATGATGTCCACAGATGACCCTATATTTGTCCATCAACTTCCTGCACTTACCCTAATATCAATAATTGTCTGGGAAAGTTTATTAAAGAAGATTTAGATAGAACTCACTCAGGACTGTGCACGTATGATTGCATCTTTGTTGAAATTGATCTAAGTAAAGGTTTACTAGATCGTATTTTATTAAAATTTGGAAAAAATCGGTATTCAGAGGTTTTGGATTATGAGAACACCGCCTTTAGATGCAAAGTCGTCAAAAACTTGGGACATTTCCCAGCTTCTTGTCCTTTAAATAAACATGGAGCTAAAATGTGAAGTTCAGCAACTCTTAGCGGTTAAGAAAGTGTGAATCCAACTTTGGTGTCTACTCCGACTTTCAAGTGGGGCTCAGAGTATCAGACAATAAAAACAACAGAACATAAGCAGCAAGTTTCAAAAGTGGGAAATTAGGAGAACGTGGAGTTAATGGGAGGAATGAAAAGAGGACACCTATCTGACAAATCAGATTCAGATCAGGAGTCTTTGCCTCACTTAAGGGCAGTCCCAGGAAATCACAATGATCTTATGATTATTTTTCCATCTGACACGGGCATTTGGCATGAAGTAAAGAACAGGAAAATAAAAAAATGTCAAATGGGTAATATTGAAGACTTCTTCCCATAATAGGTTGGGAAATAGCAGTCTATTAGCTATTTTTGTCTAGTTAAGTATTGTATGCCTATTTTTCGGGAGCTTCGCCTAGCTGCTCTTGTTTATCTTCTTGGGTTTTAGACCTTGCTTTTAAATAGGGAACAGGGCCGTTAAACCCGCCTTATCAATAAAAAATATATCATAATTTTTTCTAAAATCCTAACATTTTAAAAATATTTACTTTTTCAAAATTCCAACTTTTTATAAAATCGTGACTTTTTTGAAAATTATGAATTTTTAAAAAATCATGAGTTCTTTTTAAAAATTGTGAACTTTTCTCGTGACTTTCTCACTTTCAAAATCTTTTAAAATACATACTTTTTGAAAATCTTGACGTTTTTTAAATCCTAACTATTTCAAAATCAAGATATTTTTGAAATCGTGACTTTTTCAAAATCACGACCCCTTAACCCTAAACCCTAAAACCTAAAACCTGAATCATAAATGCTAAACCCTAAAATGCAAGATCCTAAAAACTAATCCTAAAACCTTAAATCCTAAACCATAAACCCATAACCCCGAATCCCTAAATCGTAAAACCTAAACCCTAAGCCTTAAACCATAAACCCTAAACCCTGATCCTTGAGACATGAAGCCTAACCCCTAAACAGTAGAACCTAATCCCTAAACACTTTACCTTGAACTGTGAGCCTTAAGCACAAACCCTAAACCCTAAACACTAAACTCATAACCCAGATTCTTGATCCCCGAGCCATGGATCCTCAACCAAGAACACTGATACCTAAACACTAAACCCTGGCCCCTGCACCCTAAACCCTAAACTCTGAGCCCAATACCATATAAACCCTAAACCTTAAGCTCTAACTTCTCTTAAACCCTAAATTCAGAGTCTTAAATCCAAACCTCCTAAAGGCTAAATCTTAAATACTAAACCCTAAATCATAAACCATGAGCCAAAAACCCTAAATGTAAAACCATCAACCGTAAATTTAAAACCACAAACCCTAAAACCTGAGCCCTAAATCCTAAACCCTAAAACTTTAATTCTTAAACCCTAAACCATGATCCTCGAACCATGAACCCTGAGCCGTGAGCCCTAGTCCCTAAACCCTAAACCCCGAATCTTGAGCCCGAAAACCTAACCCATAAACACTAAATCCCCTGAGCCGTAAACCCTCAATCTATAAACTTTAAAATAGTTAGATTTGAAAAAAAATTGTATTTTGAAAAACATGGGATTTTCAAAAAGTCAATTTTTTTGAAAATGTCAAGATTTTAAAAAACTTGAGATTTTCAAAAAAGTCGTAACTTTTGAAAAAGGTGCAATTTTAAACAAAGTTGTTATTTTTGAAAACATCAAGATTTAAAAAAATGTTTGCGCTTTAAAAATGTTCAGATTTTCAAACAAGTTGGTGTTTTGCGAAAAATGAATATTTCAAAAAAGTTAGGATTTTTAAAACGTCTAGATTTTTGAAAAATTCAGGATTTTTCAATAAGTCGAGATATTTGAAAAAGTCCCACTTTTTAAAAAGAGTAAGGATTTTAAAAAAAGTCAGCATTTTTGATAAAGTTGAGATTTCAGAAAATTCAGGAATTTTTAAAAAGTTGGGATTTTTGAAAATCTTTTGATTTTCGAAAATGTCAGGATTTTTGAAATAGTTACAATTTTAAAAAAAATTGGGATTTTCGAAAAAGTTATAATCTCGAAAGACTCAAGATTTCAAAAATATAGTGATGCACCATAATTAGCAAGAACTTGAAAAGGTTATAACTTGTGCTCGGGATGTCTGTTTATTTTTTGAAACCACATGTTTCAAAAATCTCAACTATTTAAATATCAGGATTTGGAAAAAAATTGGGATGTTTCAATAATTTAGATTTTGCAGATATTCTAGATTTTTTAATTTCATGATTTTGAAAGAGTCATTATTTTTCAAAATTGTGTGAATTTTACAGAATTTAGTTTTTTAAAGAATTAGCAATTTTAGAAAAATATAGAATTTAATAATTCTAAAAACGTTTGAATTTCAAAAAATTTAGAGTTTTTGAAAAAGTTGAGATTGTCAAGAAATTCAGTATTATGAAAAGGTTGGGGTGTCGAACAAAAAAGCCAAGAATTTTGAGAAAGTTGGGATTTTCGAAAAAGACAAGATTTTTAAAAAAGGTGCAATTTTCCAATAAGTCAAAAATTACAAAATCACAGATATTTTTAAATACCAACATTTTCAAAATCTTTACTTTTTCAAAATTCCATCTTTTCATAAAATCACGACTTTTTTGAAAATAAAGAATTTTTTAAAAATCACGCATTTTTTAAAAAAAAATTGAACTTTTTAAATTCATGAGTTTATCACTTTCAAAATCTTTGAAAATCATGAATTTTTCAAAATCCTAACTGTTTAAAAATTGGGATATTTTTGAAATCGTGACTTTTTCAAAATCACAAACCCTAAACTCTAAAACCTGAAACCTGAGTTGTAAACACTAAACCCTAAACCCCAACATCCTAAACACTAAGCCCAAAACCATAAACCATAAACCCTTAAAACTGAATCTTAAACAATCAGCCAAACACAATAAACCCAAATCCCTAAATTGTAAAACCTTAACTCTAAACCCCAAACCCTAAACCCTAAACCATGATCCCTTAGCCATAAACCCTAAATAATAAATTATAAACCCTAACCCAAAGCCTTAAACCTTTAACCCTACACAGTGAACCTTAAAGTCTTAGGCCTAACCCTAAACCCTAAACCCTATACATTGAACCATGAGCCCTAAGCTAAAACTCATAACCCCGAACCTCAAACCCGGAGCCATGGACCCTCAACCATGAACACTCGGACCTAAACCCTTTAAACCCTAACCCCAACTACACCCTAAACCCTAAACTCAGAGCCATATAATGTATAAACCCTAAACCTTAAGCATTTTTTATGACTTATGATTTTTAAAGAAGTCAAGATTTTTTAAGAGTCAAGATTTTTGAAAAACTCGACATTTTTTAAAAAGTTAGGATTTTTGAAAGGATGGGAATTTTAAAAAATTGAAATTTTACAAAAAGTCATGATTTTGTAAAAGTGACAAATTTCGAAAAAGTCAAGATTTTTAAAAAAGTAAAGATTTTGGAAAAATGTTGGGATTTTTAAAATGTCAACATTTTTGAATAAGTAAGGATATTTGAAAAAGTCATGATTTTTAAGATTTACAATTTTTGTAAAAAGTAAGGATTTTAAAAAAATGTCGGCATTTTTAATAAAGTTGAGATTTTAGAAAATTCAAGAATTTTTTAAAAAGTTGGGATTTCTGAAAAAGTTTTGATTTTTGAAAACGTTGTGATTTTTGAAATACTTGTGAAGGAACTTGGAAAGGTCATAACTTGAGCTCAGGATTTTCAAAAAAAATTTGGAGTTTGAATAATTTAGATTTTCACAAAAATTCTCAATTTTTTAATATGTCATGCTTTTTGAAAAAGTCATTATTTTCCAAATAGTTGTGAATTTAAAAAAAATCTAGGATTTTAAACAATTTGCAATTTTAGAAAGTAACGACATTTAGGGTTTTTTTTAAATTTGAGATTTTCAAAAAAGTTAGGATTATAAAAAGGTTAGGATTTTCGAACAAAAAATTGGATTTCAAAAAAGTCGTGATTTTGAAAAAGCTAACAATTTTGAGAAAGTTGGGATTTTCAAAACTGAATAGATTTTTAAATCTCAACTGTTTTGAATATCATAATTTTTTTCAAAAATCCTAACATTTTCAAAATCTTTACTTTTTCAAAATTCCAACTTTTTCTAAAATCACGACTTTGTGGAAAATTATGAATATTTAGAAAATCTTGTGTTTTTTAAAAAATTGTGAACTTTTTAAATTCTTGAAAAAGTTTTGATTTTCGAAATAGTTGCAATTTTTAAAATGTCAAGATTTTTTAAAACGTCAGGATTTTCGAATAAATAAGGTATTTTCGAAAAAGTCTCGAATTTTGATATTTGTGATTTTCAAAAAATATATAATAGTTTTAAAAAGTAAAGATATTTTAAAAAGTCGGCAATTTTGATAAAGTTGAGATTTTAGAAAATTTAAGAATATTTAAAAAGTTGGGTTTTCTAAAAAAGTTTTGATTTTTGAAAATGTTGTGATTTTAGAAATAGTTGTGAAGAAACTTGAAAAGGTCATAACTTGTGCTAAGGATTTTTTTAAAAAATTAGGAGTTTGAATAATTTAGATTTTCAAGAAAATTCTAAATTTTTTAGTATGTCATGCTTTTTGAAAAAGACATTATTTTCGAAAAAGTTATGAATTTAAAAAAAACTAGGATTTTTAAGAATTTGCAATTTTAGAAAGTAATGACATTTAGGGTTTTTGAAAATTTTGAGATTTTCAAAAAAGTTAGGATTATCAAAAGGTTAGGATTTCGAACAAAAATTTGGATTTCAAAAAAGTCATGATTTTGAAAAAGCCAACAATTTTGAGAAAGTTGGGATTTTCAAAACTGAATAGATTTTTAAATCTCAACTATTTTGAATATCATAATTTTTTTCAAAAATCCTAACATTTTCAAAATTCCAACTTTTTATAAAATCACGACTTTGTGGAAAATTATGAATATTTAGAAAATCTTGTGTTTTTTTTTTTTTTAAATTGTCAACAAAATTCTTGACTTTATCACTTTCAAAATCTTTGAAAATACAAAGTTTTGTAAAATCCTGACTTTTCCAAAATCCTAACTATTTCAAAATCGAGATATTTTGTAAATCATGACTTTTTCAAAATCGCGACCCCTAAACCCTAAACACCAAAACCTGAAACCTGAGTCGTAAACACTAAACACTAAACCCCATCATCATAAAAACTAAGCCCAAAACCCTAAATCCTAAACCATAAACTATAAATGCTTAACACTTAATCCTAAACCCTAAACCCTCAGCCATAAACCATAAATCGAAATTCCTAAATCATAAAACCTAAACTCTAAACCCCAAACCTTAAACTCTAATCCCTGAGACATGAAGCCTAAACTCTAAACCTTATGCCCTAAACCCTAAACAATAAACCACAAACCCTAAATAGTGAACCCTAAAGCCTTAGGCCTAACCCTATATCTTGAACCGTAAGCCCTAAGCCAAAACCCTAAAATCATAACAACGAACATCAAACCCTTAGCCATGGACCCTCAACTATGAACACTGAGACCTAAACCCTAAACCCTAACCCATATGCCATAAACCCTAAACCTTAAACTCTAATTGCTCCTAACCCTAAATTCTTAGCCCTATACCCTATACACCCAAAACCTTAAGTTATAATTGCACCTAAATACTAAACCCTCAATCGTAAACCATGTCCCCTAAACCCTAAATGAAAAAACCTTCAACCGTAAACCTTGAACCCCAAACACTAAAGCCTAAGCCCTAAATCATAATTGTAAACCCTAAACCCTAAAACCTAGATCCCCGAACTCTGAACTTGAACCCTAAGCCCTAATCACTAAACCCTAAACCTCGAATCCTAAGGCCAAAACATAAGCTGTAAACACTAAATAGTTAGATTTGGAAAAAGATTGGTATTTTGAAAAACTTGTGAATTTCAAAAAGTTAGGATTTTCAAAAACTTGAGATTTTAAAAAAAAGTCACGACTTTTGAAAAAGTTGCAAATTTAAACAAAGTTGTTTTTGAAAACATTAAGATTTAAAATATGTTTGGAGTATGAAAATGTTCATATTTTCAGAAAAGTTGGGGTTTTTAAAAAAATTAATATTTTTAAAAAGTTAAGATTTTTGAAATTTTGGGAGTTTTTTGCATTTCTGAAAAGTAAAGATTTTTCAAGAGTCTCAATTTTTTAAAAAAATTGACATTTTAAAAAAAAAAATTAGGATTTTTGAAAAGACAAGATTTTAAAAAAATGAGATTTTCCAAAAAGTCTTGATTTTTTAAAAGTGAAGATATTCAAAAAAGTCCAGATTTTTCAAAAGTCTGGATTTTAAAAAAAGTCAAGATTTTGAATAATGTTGGGATTTTAAAACATCAAGATTTATAAAAAAGGTAGGATTTTTGAATTAGTCAGGATATTTGAAAAATTCCAGATTTTTAATATTTGTAATTTTTGAAAAAAATATAATTTTGCTAAAAAATAAGAATTTTTATAAAATTCGTTGTTGTTGCAAATCAGCAGCACCCCTGGATGCAAATCAGGTTTCTAAGTTGATGTTTCAGGCATCCAGTGTGATTGCACAACATTGAAACCTCTCTCCAAGAGTGGGACTTGTAAAAATGAGAAAGGAATCTCTAGAGAAGGATGGTTCCTGCTTCTAAACTACCTGCCACATTCTACTCTAATGCAAGGGAAACTAACTATGCTAATCTAAAATTCCAAGGGACCAGGGAGAGAGAATGCATAAAATGAAAGCCTACACTAAAGCGGTGATACACCAAAAAAGGAGTGGTGAACATCTATCAAAACTGCTATGAACACAGCTCCAACCTTGCAATGAACATTTAAACATGCACAAATACCTGTAATGAAGAGAGGCAAGAAGAAAACAAGTAAAAAATACGAGCAAGGATGGACAGATGCATCACAAAACACATTTTTTGTTGCTCCAAAAGTTTGCACAGAACATCATTTTGATGGTAAAAGGCAAAAAAAGCCATTACAGAGCAGGGGAGGAGGTTCAAACTCCATTTTCAACCCTGGGGAAGAAAAGAAAGGAGAGCAGAGTAGAAAAGATGAAACCCCTTTGAAAAATGAGCAAAATCTGGCTTTATACAATGCATGGGTCGAGCCTAGGAGAGAGAAAACGTGTAAAAACGTGGGAGCCATTCCTCATTGAATGAAGATGTATTAAAACAGCATGGGCGTCCTTGCAGAACCATTCCCTGACATTTTTGACCATGCTGGAGAAGAATGCGACCCATTTGCATTAAAATTGGTTGTTGAAACGTCAGTTTTGGCCATTACCACGCGCCAGAGACTTTTCTTGATTTTCTCTCTCCAAAATAAACCAAAATACAAGATTGACCCTGGAATCATGTAGGGAATTTCACCAGCTTTCCATTGATATAAAGAACGTGAAAAACCGAGCTCTGGATCGAAAGATATGGCGATTTGAAGGTTTATGGCAAAAACAGGCCAAATCGGGTTGGTGGGAAAATTTTTGAATATTTTCCCACGCGTCGCCAGTCTAGGTGCCACGTGGCAAAATTTAATAAGTCACGGGCCCTTCCTGCTCCATTTTACTTCATTTTAGCCTTTGGTGGATTTTCCAACATTCCCCACGCTCCACCACTTGGATGACACGTGCCAGGCTCTGGTTCGTCCGCGGACTCATCCTTTGAAAATTTCCCGTGGGTCGCTTCGTCATTTTTTCTTAGACATATGTCAAAACCCCATTGGATGTGGGTTTGACCCTCCAAAATTTCCTTACAGGATTTTCCAATTTCTAGCGCCACCTAGACACGTGGCGAGATTCCATTCGTTGGCGGCTCTTTCAGCTTTTCACATCCCATGCGTCCTTCGCTGTCCCGGATGAAAAACTCGTGCTTCGGCCGATTCGGGCTTCCTTGTCCCAGCTGTCCCGGCCCTATTCTTCCGAACTGCCTGAAATGGACCGCCTTTCGGCTTTTTGGCCGGTTCGCATCCTGCACGTACCTACGGCCCAGATGTCCCAAACCGCGCGATAACAACACTTAGTCATTTTTTTCACCTTCGGCCGGTTCACCTTTTCGCGTCCCGCGCGCCCCGACGTCCCAACTGTCCCAAGACCGCCTGCAGATTTTGCCTTGGGACGTCCCAACTCTCCCAAGTGCTGCCTATGTCTGACTTAGCCGATTTTCTCTGTATTTCGGCCCCAAGCTTGGCTTTTTTGCAATTTTTTCACACTTTTAAAACTTGTTGGGTTTTCTTCTTGGACAGGAGGGTTAGAAATAAGCCGAGGGGGCCCCAAAAACATTATTTCAGGCTTTAATCAATCTATTTACCTGGGATTGAATATTCTGATGCATGTTATCAAAATTACCTTGAGGGGTGAATTTTGGATAACAATTTCGCAACTCAGCGGAGTCATTTGCTTGCTAGATGAAGTTATCAGTTGCTTGAAGCATCCATTAGGCATGGAGTCATGAGTTGTAGCCTGCAAACTGATCTGAACTTTGAAAACCTCCTCTCTGAGCCACTTGGAAACCCACTGAAATGGACCGTGCAAGAGCAAAACCAGCACCACAAAAACTATGTACAAAACTGAAAATCATACATGCTCCAAATGGAACATGCAGAGTGTGCACAAGCACTTCTTCTGCTAAAAGCAAAACTACCTACTCTACTCTAACTGGAAGCAAAAGCAAGCTAAACAAACCCTACAATTGGTTGTGAGAAATAGCTTCCCTTTCTCAAAAGTGGCAACCATGCAATTGATTTGGAGCTGATCATGGCTGTAGGATGAGTGGAAAATCAACAAGAAGCTGGTCTTCCACCCAAATCATCAAGGTATCAGCTGAAGGTGAATCCAATACCTCTTTTAGTTGCTCTGCATTTGGATTGAAGAGGTATGACAGCTGATCCTTGGTACTTTGTAGCTCATCCTCATGCTTAGAAGCAAGCATGACTGGTTGTGACTTCTCCTTTGACTCCAATGAAGTCAAATACCTTATTGGGCAAGGTATGATCCATTTGATATGCCCATAGCTCTGATTTTCAACTCCAAAAATAGAGTCTTCTTGTAGACCCTCCTCAATGGATGGTGTGGAAGAAATGGTGAAATTCCTCTGTCCTTTCTCTTCCTCCAATGAATAACATGAAAGATTAAAATCTTCTAATCTTAGTTCCAAAGAGCTTCTATAAGATGCAGGCTGCTACAAATGAATACTCTCCTCCATGACAACAGGCTCTTGTGTTTGGAAGATGGATGATGAAAGAGAGAATGGTGGAAACTCAACCGGTTCTTCTTCATCAAAACAGTCCTCCAAATCAGACAGGTAAACTACCTCATTGTTGTCCTGCTGCAAATGTTCAACCTCTCCCATGGCGTTCTCTTGATCTGCAACTTGATCACCATGGTTTCCTTCACCCTCCAACATTGAGTTTGAGAGATCAAACTCCTCTTCAGCACTAGAACTCGGGAGAGATGAAGTAGAAAAAAGAACTGAAGGTTCTCCCATAGCTTGCTTTGTGCTCAAAGCCCTTGGATCTGCAATTTTCTCCTCCACAACTAGAATGTGCTCCTCTTCTTTTGGATCTGGAGCAGCTTCTCCTTTCTCTACTACTTGAAGACAATCCTGCTCTTGATAGAACTCTTCCTCTAGCACGAAGTTCGTCAAGTCAAACTCTTCAATCTGCTGCTCTAGAGGACAAGTTGGGACTACAAGATCTTCTTCTGAGCTTTCTTCCTCTATGGCTGATTGTGCAACTTGAATTGAATCAGCATTCCCTTCAAATAGAGTGCCAACATGGACACTACTTTCTGAGCAAACTGACTACTGATCTGCTTCTTCTTTTTGCTCTTCTTCTGCTGCCACAAAATCAGTCTTAACCACCACCTGTTCTCCAACTCCAACCTCTTCTGAAGGCTTAACCATCAAGGGGATCTTTTTCATCCCAAATTTGGCAGCCCAACTCCTCAAGTTGTTTGTCATTTCTTTTCTGTTGGGCTCCTCTTCTTGCTGTCCTTCATGGCTGATTTTTGTAATTTCTTCTTCCTCACATGGAATTGGGAATGCAAGAGGAGGGATAGGTCGTAACTCAATTGATTTGGCAATTTTTTGTGGTGGTAGAGGAGGTGAAACCTCTTGTTTCTTTGGAGGAGAGGGTATTTCTTTTAGCTCTTGTGGAGGGGATGACTGTTTGGAAGGAAAAAGGAAAGAAGAATTGAGGTGTGGTGGAAGACTGAGAGGTGGAGACATGGATTCAACATTTGGGACAGCAGATGGAGAGTTTAGAATTTGCAATTCCAAATGAGATGATGCTGCTTGAGTAATGGGAAGAGAAAAACCAGATGATGGTGTAGAACTTACCCATTGACAAGGTTGTTCAACAACAAGTGTATAGGCCTCTATTTCTGCTATCCATTGTGCAAGTTGGGGCAGCATCTTCATCATGAAGTCTAGCTTCTCCTGAGGGCTGAAGTGTCTTGGAAAAGGGCCTCCCCATGGACAAGGAGTCCTGCAACCAATTCTGAAAGCTTTCATTTGAGCTGTTGCTCTTGATTGCACCATCTTTGCCTCCATCTTTTGGATTTGTTCCAGCAGATCTGCATTTTCTTCTTGACTGCCCTCACAACCAGCATACCCTTGTGCTTGACATGCTTCATATCCAAACTGACTTTGGCACTGCTGCTCATATGGGTATGCATGCTGATCTTGAATCTGCTCAAAATGTTGATTTGAAAGAGTTGTAAAGCATGTTGGAGGTGGAATATACTGTTGTTGTTGATGTGAATTCCATGATGGAAATGAAGTCATGATTGCACAACTTCATGGAATGGAAAAGAAAGGAAATGATGGAAAGAAAAATGGATGGAAATGAATGGAAAACAGGTCTGCAACTTAGAGAATGAGTTGTTTACCAGATGGAGTCACCAGATGTGCTTTTGAAAGTGCCTCCAAAAGGCTGAATCTTTAATAGGAACACACCAACCTGTCAAAGATAAAGTGGAAGACCTCTAAGGTCCCACCGGGCGTGCCAAAACTGTTGTTGCAAATCAGCAGCACCCCTGGATGCAAATCAGGTTTCTAAGTTGATGTTTCAGGCATCCAGTGTGATTGCACAACATTGAAACCTCTCTCCAAGTGTGGGACTTGTAAAAATGAGAAAGGAATCTCTAGAGAAGGCTGGTTCCTGCTCCTAAACTACTTGCCACAATCTATTTTCTAATGCAAGGGAAACTAACTAATGCTAATCTAAAATTCCAAGGGACCAGGGAGAGAGAATGCATAAAATGAAAGCCTACACTAAAGCGGTGATACACCAGAAAAGGAGTGGTGAAAATATATCAAAACTACTATGAACACAGCTCCAACCTTGCAATGAACATTTAAACATGCACAAATACCTGTAATGAAGAGAGGCAAGAAGAAAACAAGCAAAAAATACGAGCAAGGATGGACAGATGCATCACAAAACGCATTTTTTATTATTCTAGAAGTTTACACAGAACATCATTTTGGTGGTAAAAGGATAAAAATGCCATTACAGAGCAGGGGAGGAGGTTCAAACTCCGTTTTCAACCCTGGGGAAGAAAAGAAAGAAGAGCAGAGTAGAAAATATGATCCCCCTTTGAAAAATGAGCCAAATCTGGCTTTATACAATGCATGGGTCGAGCCCAGGAGAGAGAAAATGTGTAAAAATGTGGGAGCCATTCCTCATTGAATGAAGATGCATTAAAATAGCATGGGCGTCCTTACAAACCCATTCCCTGACATTTTTGACCATGCTGGAGAAGAATGCGACCCATTTGCATTAAAACTGGTTGTTGAAACGTCAGTTCTGGCCATTACCACGTGCCAGAATGTTTCTTGATTTTCTCTCTCCAAACTGAACCAAAATAAAAGATTAACTCCAGAATCATGTATTGAATTTCACCATCTTTCCATTGATATAACGAACGTGAAAAACTGAGCTCTGGATCGAAAGATATGGCGATTTGAAGATTTAGGGCAAAAATAGGCCAAATTGGGTCGGCGGGAAAATTTTTGAATATTTTCCCACGCGTCACCATTCTAGGTGCCACGCGACAAAATTTAATTGGTCGCGGGCCTTTTCTTCTCCATTTTACTTCATTTTAGCCTTTGGCATATTTTCCAACATTCCCCGTGCTCTGCCACTTGGATGACATGTGCCAGGCTCTGGTTCGTCCGTGGACTCATCCTTTGAAAATTTCCCGCAGGTCGCTTCGTCATTTTGACTTGGACACATGTCAAAACCCCCATTCGATGCGGGTTTGACCCTCCAAAACTTCCTTACAGGATTTTCCAATTTCTTGCGCCGCCTGGACACGTGGCGAGATTCCATTCGTGGCGGCTCTTTCGGCTTTTTGCGTCCCACACGTCCCTCGCGTACCTTTTGCCCGACTATCCCAGACGAAAAACTCTTGCTTCGGCTAATTCGGGCTTCCTTGTCCTAGCTGTCCCGGCCCTATTCTTCCGAACTGCCCGAAATGGACCACCTTTCAGCTTTTCGGCCGGTTCGCGTCCCGCGCGTACCTACGGCCCAGATGTCCCAAACCGCGTGATAACAACACTTAGTCATTTTTTCCACCTTCGGCCGGTTCACCTTTTCGCGTCCCGCGCGCCCCGACGTCCCAACTATCCCAACTGCTGCGTGGACCGCCTGGCGGCTTTTCAGCCGATTCGCGCCCCGACGTCCCAACTGTCCCAAGTGCTGCCTGGGACAAAAATGTCTGCCTTAGCCGATTCTCTCTGTATTTCGGCCCCAAGCTTGGCTTTTTGGAAAAAAAATAGAACTTTTAAAACTGACGTTGGGTTTTCTTCTTAGATAGGAGGGTTAGAAAGAAGCCGAGGGGGGCCCCAAAAACATGATTTCAGGCTTTAATCAATTTATTTGCCTGGGACTGAATATTCTGATGCATGTTATCAAAATTACCTTGAGGGGTGAATTTTGGATAACAGTCGTCATTTTAGAAAATTTAGGAATTTTTTAAAAGTTGGGATTTCTAAAATAGTTTTGAATTTCAAAAACGTAGTGATTTTTGAAAAAGTTATAATCTCAAAAAAGTTGAGATTTCAAAAATGTAATGATGCGCCAAAATTGGCAAGAACTTGAAAAGATCATAACTTGTGCTCCGGGTGTCCGTTTGATTCCATTTTTTTAAACCACGTGTTTCAAAAATCTCAACTTTTTTAAAATATCAGTATTTTTTAAAAAAAGTTGGGAGTTTGAATAATTTAGATTTTCAAGAAATTCCTAATTTTTGAATGTCATGATTTTTTAAAAAGTCATTATTTTCCAAAAAGTTGGGAATTTCCAATTTTTTAAGATTTCACAATTTTAGAAAAAAGATAAGAATTTCAAAATTTTGGGGTTTTTGAAAATAGTTGAGATTTTCAAAAAAGTCAAGATTTTGAAAAATTGGGATTTCGATAAAAAATTAGGATTTCAAAAAAGTCGTGAACTTTTTAAAAAAGCCAATAATTTTGAGAAAATTGGGATTTTCAAAAAAGACAACATTTTGAAAAAAGGTGTGATTTTCAAATAAGTTGGGAATTACGAAATTGAAGAGATTTTTGAAAATCGTTTTGCAACTGTTTGAATATTGTAATTTTATTGAAAAATCCTAACATTTAAATAATCTTTCCTTTTTTAAAATCCCATTTTTTTAATAAAATCCCAAACTTTTTTGAAAATTCGAATTTTTGAAAAATCACGAGTGTTTAAAATATTGTAAATTTTTAATAAAATCACGACTTTTTTGAAAATTTCACAATTTTAGAAAAAAGATAAGAATTTCATAAATTTTGGGGTTTTTGAAAAAGTTGAGATTTTCAAATGTAATAATTAAAAATACAAAGTTTTTTAAATTGAGAATTTTCAGGCGGTCCTATAGTGATTTTAAAAAAAATTGTGATCCCTTCAAAATCTAATATGACACTTTAAGATTGTAAATCTAATACCCTAAAATGGGACATATTAAAAAGTCAAGACTTTGTTGACAAATACCTACATTTTAAAATAAACCGAATGTTGAATTAAAAACCCATCCTTTGCAAGTTTTAATACATGACTTGAATCCCCAACACAAGTTTAAATGTCTCAGAGTTTTAAAAAATTTGAGATTCATCCCTAAACAAACAACCTGAAAAGAGTCGGTATTGATAAAATAGTTAGATATTCCAAAAAAAATGGTATTTCCCACTACTGATTGGATCCTTATAGATTTTCAAAAACTTCAAGATTTTAAAAAGCTTGTGATTTAAATGGAAAGTTGTGCAATTTTGAAAAAGTTGTGAATTTTTTGGAGAAAGTTAAGATTTTAAAAAATGTTGGGACTTTTAAAAGGATATCTTTTTAAAGTTCAAACATTTTGAATAATTCGATTTTTAAAAAAGTCAAGACTTTTTAAAAAATCGACTTTTTCAAATTCATGACTATTTTGTAAAATGTGAATGATTTTCAAAAAAATTCATTTGAATTTCTCAAAAGTATGGAGTTTCTCAAAAAGATTGAATATTTTCGATAAATCCAATAATTTTAAAAAGTTTCGCGAATTTTAAAAAAAATAGGACTTTTTGAAAATCTTACTTTTTAAAAATCACAGATTTTTAAAATCATGAGATTTTTTGGCAATTTAAATTTCGTTTAGGGTTTTTGAAAATGTCAAAATTTTCAAAAAAGTTAGAGATTATGAAAATGTAACTTTTTCAAAAATCTGTCGCGACTTTCTAAAAGTTAATATTTTCAAAAAGTTGGGATTTTCAAAAAAGTCCTGACTTTTTGAAAAATTTGAATTTTAAAATAAGTTGGGGATTTACAAAATGTCAAAGAAATTTTTAAAAATTGTAATTTTTGACAATCTTGAATTTTTAAAAAAAATCCTAACATTTTAAAAATCTTTACTTTTTCAAAATTCCTACTTTATATAAAATCGTAACATTTTCAAAAATTACGAATTGTGAACTTTTTAAATTCATGTCTTTACCACTTTCAAAATCTTTGAAAATAAAGACTTTTTGAAAATCACGACATTTTCAAAATCCTAACTTTTATGCGGAAAATGTATTGGATTTTAAAAGTCAACAATGAATTATGGAGAAAGTTGGGATTTTGAAAAAGACGTGTAATTTTATAAAAAAGTGGATTTTTCAAAAAGTCAAGATGTTCATTAAAAATCATAAAGAGATTTTAAAAACAGGGGTGTGATATCCAAATGTTCGAAGACTTTAAAAAATGTATGAGATCATTAATTGGAAAATCTTTACTTTTTGAAAATTCAGTTAAAACTTTTTATAAATAGATAGAAGTTTTTCGAAAAAGGTTGGTTTAATTTTTAAAATCATTGCTTGTTTTAAAATATTTTAATATATATACTTTTGAAAAATTGTCAACGTTTTTCGAAAAATGGCGAGATCATTTCAGAAAAGTCCTTTATATTGTTTGCATTGAAAGTCCAGACTTTTTAGAAAATCGTGAAAAGTTAACCCTAACATCTCTAGACACTAAGGAAAAGTAAAGTCCTTAACCAAAATTTTTGAAAATTGAGTTGCGGTTTTAAACTATGCTCATGAGATGAACGTAATCGTAAAAGGTCAAATTATAAACCCTAAACCTTTAACCATAATGTAAACCCTAGTGGCTTATGAATCGTAATACATCTCAATAACATAGTGTAAAAAGCCTTAGGATTATCCCTAAACGAACTAAATATACCTTAAAGGTCATTGATTTGGAAAAAGCCAAAAACCTAAACCCTGAAAATTTAATGACACTGGAGAACATAATTCCTAGACCCTAAAGTGACCCCCTGGACGAGTTAACCATGAAAACTGAGACTTAACTTACCCTCAAAAACCATGACCGCTAGGTTGAAAAAGTATGAGCTACATTTAAGAATGGTAATTAATGAAAAGTTTAGCTCTAATTTCCGAAAGGTGGTTAGATTTTAAGTCTTAAACCTTTTTTAAATAAGGTCGGATGACTAAATCGGCATAGTTTGATTTCCCGAAAGCCAACTCAATCCATTTAAAAAATGCACTAAACTCCTTAAAATAGTAACCATGTTTTGTATAACTTGATTTTTGAAACACCAAAGTGGGGGAAAATTTTTGAATATCTCTGCCCAAAGATTGAGCCCAGCAAATCTTTCGGTCGAAACATATAGGATTTTGAAAAGGAAAAATTTGGAAAAATTTGAGTATTTTGCAAAAGTTGGGATTTTTGACTCAAGTATTGTGGTTTTTTCAAAAAGTCAGGATTTTTCGAGGAAAATTTGAAAATTTTGAAAAAGTCATAGGTTTGGAAAAACCCAAGATTTTGAAAAAAGTCAGGATCTCTCTTGTAAAATATCGAGATTTTTAAAATTTCAGATTTTTGAAAAAGTCGTGATTTTCGAAAAGTGTCACGATTTTTGAAAAATGTCAGGATTTTTGTAAAAGTCAAATTAATTTTCAAAATGTAGTTTTGATTTTTGAAAATGTCAAGATTTTTGAAATAGTTGGGATTGTTGAAAATTTTAAGATTTTCGAAAAAGGTCGAAATTTTGAACTGAGGATTCGAAGATTTTCAAAAATGTGAGTGATGACCAAAATTAGCAGGAGCTAGAAAAGATCGAGATTTATAAAAAAAACCGGTTATTCTATTCGAGTCCATTTATTGTGAATTGCCTATGTTTCAAAAAGTCTTGACTTTAGCCAAAAATTGAAGTTATTTTCGAATTAGTCAAGAGTTGTATCTTAAGTTTGAGATTTTCTAGAAATTCTAATTTTTTAATATACAAGGGATTATTGAAAACTATTCATATGATTTTGAAAAAGTTGTGAATCTTCTAGGAAGTCAAGATTTTAAAAAAATTGGGTATATTTTTTAACCCAAAGATAGTAATTTTAGGTATTCTTAGAAATGTCGGTGTCAAAAACTTTATTGTGATTTTCAAAATGTTGACGCCATTTTGAAAAGTATAGATTGATTGAAAAGCAGGGAATTTCGTGAAGAAATATTAAGTGGGATTTGGAAAAAATGTGAGTTTGAATTTTGAGAAACTCAGGATATTGAAAATTGGGCACTGTTATTAAAAAGTGAATATTTTGAAAAAGTCGGGATTTACAAAAGTAAAGAGTTTTTTCAAAAATTGTCAAGTACTGTTATAAAGTATGTTGAATTTTTTTTAAAATGATCTAGTATTTTCGAAAACATCTTTATGTGCTTTGAAAATCAGGACTACCTGTTTTGTGATTCTCAAATTGAACAAGACCCCTAAACTAAGTGTCTAAAATTTTGAAAAGGTCATGGAAAAGTAAAAAAAGTCAGGTACCCTGAAACACTTAAGCATTTTTAAAAACTGTAGGGAATGTTTAAAAATGAAGACCATAGATGACCCTTAAGAATTTGAATCCTGAAACCCTAAACCCTCGAGATTTTACCATAAAGCTGAGATTTTTGAAAAGCTTGTTATTTCGAATTTGTCAAAACTCTAAACCATAGAACCATGAAACCTAAACCCGAAACCCTAAATAGTGTGGAAGCCAACATTTTTTAAATATGGGGATACCTTAAACCATGATGTGATTTTGAAAAAGGATACGAGATTTTTAAACCCTATGTCAAAACTTTTAACCCTAAACTTTCACACGATTTCTTAACTCGATGGAAAAGTCATACCTAGGAATCAAAAACATTGGGATACGTGTTTTAATTCTAAGACTTTGAGATAAAATTTCTACAACCTTGAATGTGTATAAGGATCTATTGATTAAGCAAATCATGGAAAACCCTAAATGCTAAATCCTAACATCAGGACCCTTGAAAAGGATGAGATTTTGAAAATTCAGGACTTTTGAACCATAAACCTAGGATTTTTGAAAAAGTTAGGAATTTGATCCCTAAAATTCTAAGGTTTAGAACCCTAAACACTAAGATCCACGTGCTTTGCCCTAAACCCTCAACCGAGATACCTTAAAATAGTCAAAAAATTTGAAAAAGTCGAGTATTTTCGAATAGTACTCACGATTTTTGAAAAATATTAAGATGTTTGAAAAAGGTCGTAATTTTAAACAAAGTTGTCAAGATTTTCAAAAACATCAATTTTTTTGAAAATGTTTGGAGTTATGAAAAACAACAAGAATTTCAGGAACAAGGTCATGGGATTTTGAAAAGGACGTAATATCTCGAAAATGTCTATGATTGTTGAAAAATTCATGGAATTTTTGAAAGAGTTGGGATTTTCACATTTTTGAATGAGTTAGGATATTCGATAGAATTCGAGATTTTTTGAAAAATTCAAGATTTAAGAAAATTTTCAGGATTTTCAAAAAGTTCAAGTTATTTTTCAAAAACTTGTCAAGATTTTCAAAAACGTCACGATTTTTGAAAAGTAAGGGACTTTTAAAAAATATGATGATATTCCAAAACAATCGCAATTTTGAAAAAAGTCAAAATTTAAAAAAAATGTCTAAGGATTTTTGAAAAAAATCAAGTATTTTAAAAAATGTTGGGATTTTCTATAAATCGAGATTTGCAAAGATAGAATTTCGAGATTTTTTAAGAAGTGTCAATATTTTAGTAAATGTCAGGTTCTGGAAACAGTTAGAGATTTTTAAACGAAAGTAAAAATTATGAAAAAGGTCGAGATTTTGAACAATAGTTAGAAAATTTGAGAAAGTCAGTGATTTCAAAAAATTCAAGAATTTGGAGAAAAGTCACGATTTTCAAAAATATCGAAAAAGATATTGAAAAAAGGTCAAAAATTTTCAAAAAAATGTCGGGAATTACAAAATTGAAAGGAATGTTAAATCCCAACTGTTCAAAAAAGGTCAGAATTTTTTAAAAAATGTTAAGATTTTTGAAAATCATCATATTTTTTTGAAATGTTTAGACTTTATATAAAATGACGAAGATTTGGAAAAGGTACGAAGATTTTGAAAAATCACAGAGTTTTTTGAAAGATTGTGATTACCTTTTGAAAAATTCATGACATTTTTAAAAATATGAGAATATAAAAAATATAAAGATATTCGAAAAATTCGATGAGTTAGTTATTTCGAATTGTTAACTGATTTTAATAAGTCAAGATATTTTTTAAAATATGAGGATATTTCAGACGATCATGACCCCTGAAAAAGTTATGATTTTCAAACCTAATGTCATAAATGCTTGACCCTAAAATCAAAGATTTTCAAACACTAATGTTCAAAACCCTTTTTTTTAATACCAAAAATCACGATACCCTTCAACACTAAAGTCCTAATCCCATAAACCAAAAACGTTTGGATTTTGTATAAGTCGTGATTTAGAAACCCAAGCCCTGGGATTTTCAACCATAAACCCTAAGAATTTTAGACCCAAAAGTCAATAGGCCTAACATTAGGATTTTTGAAACCCTGGACCGGGATTTGTAAGCCAAAGGTCGAGATTTTGATAAGTCGGGATATTCGAATAGTCTAGTTTACCTTGAAAAGTTGTAGCTTTCGAAAAGTCAGGACCATTTTGAAAAATTCAAGGTTTGAAAAAAGTCTAGGAGCCCTGAAAAGGTATTACAATTTTGAAAATGTTAAGATTTTGAAAAATTCAGGATTTTTCTAAAAGTTGGGATTCCTAAATAATAAAACCAGATATTCATAAACCATTTGAGATTTTAAACCTAAATGCAAAAGCTTTTTGAAAAGTTGGTTATTTCGAATTGTCGAGATTTTTGAAACGTCAGGATTTAAAAAGTCCTAACATTAAACCTAACATACCTGGGAATTATTAAACCCTATGCCTTGATTTTTAAACCTAGAGCCCTTAGGGATTTTCAAAAAATGTCAAAAAAATTAAGGATTTTTAAACCCCAAGTCAAGATTTCAAAAAAATCAAGACCCTTGACAATAAGTCCCCTGAGATTATAAACCCTCAATCTGAGAATTTTTCGAAAAGTTAGTTATTTCGAATTGTAAGGATTTTTAAAAGTCATGATTTTGAATAGTCAACATTTTAAAAATATGGGGATATTCAAAATGATGCGATTTTTTAAAAAGTCGGGATTTTTAAAAACTTGAGATTTTTGAAAAACTCACAACTTTTTGTAAAACTTGCAATTTTAACCAAAGTTGTTATTTTTGAAAACAACATGATTTTTGAAAAGTTTGGATATTTGAGATTTTCCAAAAAGTCGTGATTTTGAAAAGGTAAAGAAGATTTTCGATATTTGTGATTTTTGAAAAAATATAATTTTATTAAAAAGCAAGGATTTTCAAAAAAGTCATCATTTTTGATAAAGTTGAGATTTTAGAAATTTCAAAAAAAATTTAAAAGTTGGGATTTCTGAAAAACATTTGATTTTCAAAAACGTCTTGATTTTCTAAAAAGGTGGGATTTTAGAAAAACATATAATCTCAAAAGAGTGAAGATTTCAAAATTGTAGTGATTGGCCAAAATTAGGAAGAATTTGAAAAGTTCATAACTTGTGGTCCAGGTGTCCATTTTCTTTTGAAACCGCATGTTTCAAATATTTCAACTTTTTTTAAAAATATCAAGATATTCAAAAAGAGTCGAGAGTTTGAACAATTTAGATTTTCCATAAATTCTAGATTTTTGAATATATCATTATTTGTCAAAAAGTCATTATTTTCGAAAAAAAATTTAATTTCAAAAAATTTAGGATTTTAAAGAATTTGAAATTTTAGAAAAAGATAGAATTTCATAATTCTAAAAAAGTTTGATTTTAAAAAAAATTATGGTTTTTGAAAAATTTGAGATTTTCAAGAAAGTTAGGATTATGAAAAGGTTGGGATTTCGAAAAAGTCATGATTTTGAAAAAGTTAGAATTATGACTTTTTTGAAAACTACGAATTTTAAAAAGTAGCGAGTTTTTTTAAAATTGTGAACTTTTTAAATTCATAACTTTATCAGTTTTAAAATCTTCAAAAATACGAACTTTTTGAAAGTCATGACTTCTTCAAAATCCTAATTGTTTCAAAATCAGGATATTTTTGAAATCAAAACTTTTTCAAAATCGTGAACTCTAAACCTTAAAACCTGGAACCTAAAACCTGAGTTATAAATGCTAAACCCGAAACCCCAACAGTCTAAACACTAAACCGAAAACCCTAAATCCTAAACCATAAACCATAAACCCTTAACACTTAATCCTAAACCCCAAACCCTCCACCATAAACCATAAACCCAAATCCCTAAATCGTAAAACCTAAACTCTGAACCCCAGACATTAAACCATAAACCATAAACCTTAATCCCTGAGCCATGAAGCCTAAACCCTAAAGCCTTAAGCCAAAACCCTAAACCATAAACCTTTAGCTAGAGACCTAAACCCTAAAATCATAACCCCTAACCTCGAACCTTGAGCGATGATGGATCCTCAACCATGAACAGTAAGACCAAAATCCTAAACCCTGACCCCTACACCTAAAAACCTAAACTGTGAGCCCTATACCCTATAAACCCTAAACATTAAGCTCTAATTGCTCCTAAACACTAAATTCTTAGTCATAAACCCTAATTGCTAAATTCTAAATACAAAACCCTCAATTGTAAACCATGAGCCCTAAACCCTAAATGTAAAACCATCAATCATAAACCTTGAACTCCAAACCCTAAAACTTGAGCCCTAAATCCTAATCCTTAATCTTAAACCCTAAACTCCAAAACCCTAAACCTTGATCCTCGAACTTTGAACCTCAACCTTAAACCCTTATCCCTTAACCCTGAGTCCTAATCCCTAATCCGTAAACACTAAACCCTAAATAATGTAGCCAAATTCTAAACAATCTTGATATTCTGCAAATAACATGAACTCAAGAAGAAATAAATCCCTTTCTTCATTATTGAATAATGAATTACAAAGTTTCCTAAATAGGAAAACAACTCCCAACTCGAGTTGCAAAGCAAACTTTAACTGACTTGACTAAATCTACTCTAGGTGGTGAAAATTACTATTTTTAGTAGTTTACGTACCTACTATTCTGAGTAAGTTCGCATGCTTATTCATATAGGCACATAAATTGCCATGCATCTTCTACATTCCTAAATTAGAGGAATTGCTAACTTTCTAACTCATATTGCAACTAAAATTAATTAATGCTCAAAAATAGGAAAAAAACGGGACTACAACTTAAATCCTAATTTTTGGCCTCAAGATGGTGGATTTATAGCCCGAAAACGTGCCAAAACATCACTAAACCCTGAATCTTGAGCCATAAACCCTAAAACCTAAGCCCTAAACACTAAACAATAAAATCTAAACCATAAATAATGAACCCTAAAGCCTTAGGTCTAACCCTAAACCCTAAACCATAAAATCATAACCCCGAAACTCGAAAACCCTGAGCCATGGACGCTTAACCATGAACCCCCCTATGCCCTAAACCCTAAACTTTGAGCCCTATACTATATAAACCCTAAACCTTAAGCTCTAATTTCTCATAAACCCTAAATGCTAAATCCTAAATACTAAATCCTCAAATGTAAACCCTAAATGGAAAACCCTCAACCATAAACCTTGAACCCCAAAACCATAAAACCTAATTCTTCAACCCTAAACCTTCAACCTTGAACCTTGAGCCCTGATCCCTAATCCCTAAAACCTAAACACTAAAATCCCCTGAGCCATAAATTATCAACATAGAAAACTTAAAATAGTTAGATTTGGAAAAAAAATTTATTTTGAAAAACCTGGGAATTTCAAAAAGTCAAGATTTTTGAAAAAGTAAGGATTTTCAAAAGCATGCAATTTTAAAAAAAGCCACGATTTTTGAAAAAGTTGAAACTTTAAACAAAATTGTTATTTTTGAAAACATCAAGATTTTAAAAATGTTGGGACTTTGAAAAATGTTTACATTTTTAAACAAGTTGGAGTTTTCGAAAAATGAATATTTCAAAAAAGTCAGAATTTTTGAAGAGTTTGGATTTTTGAAAAATTCATTTCTTTAAAAAAAACTCTACATTTTCAAAAAAGTTAGGATTTTAAAAAATTTGACATTTTTCAAAAAGTTGTGATTTTGTAAAAGTGAAGATTTTCCAAAAGGTCAAGGTTTTTAAAAAGTCTGGATTTTCAAAAGAGTGAAGATTTTGGAAAATGTTGGGATTTTTAAAATGCCAAGATTTTTAATATTTGTGATTTAAAAAAATACATTTTTTTTAAAGTAATTATTTTCAAAAAAGTCGGCATTTTTGATAAAGTTAAAATCTTAAAAAATTAATCAATTTTTAAAAAGTTGGGATTACTGAAAAAGTATTGATTTACGAAAACGTCGAGATTTTTGAAATGGTTACAATTTTCAAAAAAATTACAATCTCAAAAATTCAAGATTTGAAAAATGTAGCAATGCGCCAAAACTAGCATGAACTCAAAAAGGTCATAACTTGTGCTCCAGGTGTCCATTTGAGTATTATTTTTTAAATCAAGATTTTACAAAAACAAGTTGGGAGTTTGAATAATTTAGATTTTCTAGAAATTCTGGATGTTTGAATATGTCATGATTTTTCAAAAAGTCATTAATTTGCAAAACGTTGTGAATTTCAAAAAAGTTAGGATTTTAAAGACTTTGCAATTTTAGAAAAAGATAGAATTTGATATTTCTAAAATAGTTTGAATTTAAAAAATTTCAGGTGTTTGAAAAAGTTGACATTATCAAAAAAGTCAACATTATAAAAGAGTTTGGGATTTAAAAAAAGTTAAGAATTTTGAGAAAGTTGGGATTTTCAATAAAGACAAGATTTTGAAAAAAGGTGCAATTTTCAAATAAGTTGGGAATTACAAAACTTAAAAGAATTTTAAATCCCAATTGTTTTGGGTATTCTAATTTTTTTTTAAATCCTAATATTTACAAAATCTTTAATTTTTCAAAAATTCCAACTTTTTATTAAATCATGAATTTTTTCGAAAGTTACGAATTTTTAAAAAATAATGAGTTTTTTAAAAATTGTGAACTTTTTTGAATTCACGACTTTTAACTTCAAAATC
>JAHRHJ020001328.1:0-25862 GCA_019776745.2 Taxus chinensis
GCGGTTGTTATGTCAAACACATTCAACAAGATGAATCGAAAGAGATAATTTAATTGAATCTCTGCATTCCTACTGATCTTATACCAATTTATACATTTATAACCCATAGAATATTTTCGGACCACATCCCCCCCGTGATCTTTGTCTAAATAATATCTTCAATATTGAACTTCCATAACTCAAAATATTGGTCATTAAGGGTTTCGATCTCAATCCTTGTGCTTCTAGTTCTTTTTATTTCTTGAAAAAATTCTCACATGACAAAGCTCCCCCACTTGAGAAAATGTTAATCATGGGAGTTACATAAACCCTAAAATTTCACACAAAGCTAAACCTAGCTTTGCTACTAAATGAAGAGAAAATGACTGATAAACTAAACGAGAGAAGAAACCCGTTAAAAAAATCCTTAAGAATAGGAGAAAAAGGACATATAGAAATTCCATTACACACGATTTGTCTTTCCCTTCATGTAAAAAAACCATTATGTGAAAAACCCAACACATGAACTCTTTATTGCCATAATTCAGTACAAATAATGTATTTCCATGTTTACTTTATCTTAAGCATGTTTGAGCATATATATACATTACATCTAAGGGAACCATGCCAAGAGAAATTTTACCAATTATTTTGGTTACTAAACCATGGGCCAAGCATGCAACCCATGACATTTCCTAAAAAACCATGAGTTATTTTCATCAATCATATCATAACATAGGTTAAATGATGGGATTAGTACAATAAAAGGGGGTGAATCATGCAAACTATACAATAGATTCCCAGAAGGCATTGAGTAGGAAAATCTTGGTCACATGAGATGAGAGTGGAAGTAGTGTGGGTGGACTCTTGGAGTTATATGAAGATGGTTTAAATGAATACAAGAATCCAACCCTAAAGTGTGGATCAAACTTCATGACCAGGTTGTATTACACAAGAAGGATTACTATTTAGAGGACAATAAGTGTGATTTACCTCAAGTTTAATGAGTAAGAATAGAATAAGAGATCAATATAGTGGAGTTAGAGTTGATTACTTGGGGTGGATGATAAAACATTGGTGTTGTAGTGAGGTTAAAAGTTTCTAGTGGTGAAGATGGACGTCGGTGCAAAATTGGGAGTTTTTCAAAGTTGGAAAAGGAAAATTCAAAATACATGTTAATTATCACCCATGTCAATATCAGAAAGTCCGTAAGAATATCTGAGCATGGATTTCATTCATGGGATTTACCAATGTAAGGTAATGATCTATCTACGTGGTTGTGGATGAATCTAAAAGATACCACACTTTATAACTTACAAAAAAAATGTGATGTCACCCATGTTGCAACTTTAATTTTCAAGGGAAGTGTAGATTGTATTGGTATGCCTAGGACCTGGTCTTAGATGGGCATATAAAACTTCTTAGGCCTATATGGAGAATTTTGTGGAGAACAGCTATGTTTGAGTTTCAATAACAACTAATAGACCTACAATATAAGCTATGAATACAGATAATAAAAATTGTTGAGATGATTGGTGGGGAATATGCCACTTTAATGGGATAGGATACAATCTAACATAAGCTTTCTTAGAACAAAATAGTGAATCGATGTACAACCAAGATTTAGTTTTAAAAGGGTCTTATGGTTATAATCCTTAGAAATTTTTCGAGTTGAGAGATAGTAATTTGAGGGGAAGTGTATAGCAGAAGACTTTGTTGAAACTATGATGAAATATATCAAAAGTGAACCGGATAAGTTGGATTAAGGTTACGAAGAAATAAAAACAACATGTCGATCTCAAGAGGAGAAAAATAATTTGTATACCATCATAGTTTAATGAGTACGAATATAATAAGTATCCGATCAATATAGTTGGAAGGTCTAGTTTATTAACTTGGGTGGATAAAACTTGTGTAGTTTAGGTAAAATTTTCTATTGTGGGGTTAAGATGACTGCGGTGGCTAAAATTGTTTTCTCAACGTACTTGAAGAAGGAAATGCAATAATACATCTCTCGCTCAATATCACCCTTGTCATAACCCAAAAGGCCTAACGGGCGGGTAACTTCAACATATGAGCCCAACGGATTTCAGGCAAACACAACACCCGGTGCAATTTTGCTCGTTGCGGTGCCTTTTTTCGTGATGATCATTCTTCACAATCACCACACGAATAACTTACAAACAAAACTAGAGTCACCCGCTGTTGCAACTTGATGTTCAAAAGTTGCGTAGATTGGAGGTATCCTAAACATTGCCGGAGATGGAGATACCCTATTCAGCTAACCTGCCATGCAGGCGCTCCTGTCCCGTTTGTGACTAGCATCACCTCTTATTCCCCGTCATCTTCCCCTTTGTTTATTCGCCCCTCTACGCCACCACCCTCATAAAATGGATTTCCAATCCAACAATACTACAAATTAAAGCTATAAGACAACTCAAAACTTTTGAAGCTTGTGAAGAATCCACTTTAAGGGATACAATTCTAACAGAGCTGTCGTAGAACAAATATGAATAGATACAACCAAGTTTTTAGTTAATGGTTATGGTGATAGCCTAAGAGGTTGTCGCGTTAGAGATGTAATAGTGAGTGAAGTTAGACGAAGACTTTGTGAATTGCTGAAATATATCAAAGTGAACGGAAAGTTTGATGAGGTCAAAAAGAAAAAAACATTCGATCTCAGAGGAAAGAAAATAATTCAAGTTGGAGAGTTAGTTTTGGATATTTAGACAGAGTATTCCTAAAATAGGCAAACGTGAGTGGAAAAATAATTTTCCAAGTAAGTTTTTGAGGAAGTTTGCAACAAATTATTAATGAGATAAGAACTCCTGGATGGATGATTCTTTTTATATTCAAATTATAGAATTTATACCCTTTACCCGTGGGGTGTCACCTTGTTAAGGCAATCATAACACCTTATCATCTAAGGGGCGAATTTTTGCATGTTTGTCTTGGTAATACAAAATCGTATAACAATTAGTATTTCTATAAAATGGGCCAAAAGAATGAGAGAATGTGGTGGTATCCCACAACTTGAGGTCCTAATAGAATCCCATGATCACAATAGATTTGAATTTTTTTTACCAGTGCACACCAAGCTTTTACAGGGGAGGAACAAGTGTGAACTGCAAGTTTTGGGTTCTTCCATTACCGATGGAAACAATAAATACTGGTAAGGTTAGAGAGAATTGAAAGGTGGTTGATTCCATGATCATCAAAAATATAGAGGAAATGCGTATGGGGTATTCGGGAAATGAGGCTATACGATCTAGTGGCTTCAACTTGGTGAGTGCATCCAAGATTTCCAAACATAGAAATCAATAAAAGAGATCACGAAATTTTCCATGAGAAGGAGGTGCGATGGTTTTCATTTCACTACCTTGGGTGTAGGATGCAAGAGCGTTTGGGTCCACAAACCATCTTGTATCCCCAAAACATAAGCAATATAAGATATTTTCAGAGCCTTTATAGGAATGACGGATCAATTCTCTAAGTTTTTTTATTGGGAAACACTTTGTAAGACCAAACACATGTGCAACTGCACAAGTAGAACTTTTAGTGGTGACCTTCTAACCTGTAAAACTCTTGCAAATCTCAAAGATCGCATCCACATGCAACCGGCAAGGATGAACTTCATTTGTGCCTTGTTCACAAGCCTCTCAGCGTATTAAAAGTCTGGACCAACACCTAACCAACAAGAATGGCACTCGGGACCTTTGTTTTATATCAAACTCTACGAACCATGGTGCAGAACATCATATTCGATCATCCCCACATATATACAAGGAATGACACCACCCAATGGCAATTATTTCTTTTCTTAGCTTTGAAATGGTGTGTGCCTCTCACTTTTCTAGTGTGGTACCTCTATGCATGTTGTAATCTCACCAAGTATGGCTATCTTTGCACATATACAATACTCCCAACCTTTTGCACAATAGAGAGGTTCCGTGTCTAACTGTCCATTGTGCTTTTCACCCCTGGAAGGCAAGAGTTTTGTGTGGGTCAACTTACTCGAGATCTGACAAAACCATGTTTTTGTGTAGTATTACGCCCTATACTTTGTGCAACTTGTCCAATTGTGAGTAATTTCGTAAAAATATCAAAATTGTGACGAACATTGCACTGGTCAAAACACCACGCTTAGGCAGATCAAACCATTGGCAACTTAAGTCAAAGAGAGTCACAAAAAAACCCCATCGTTCTCATTTGGAAGATTAAGCATTCAAAATCCATATAATGTTTTTTTTGATGGATGGTCTTGATAGGAAAGGACCCTTCTTAAAAGAATAGTGGCCCTCGCTTGGTTCAGGTTCTATTCCGTCTTTGTGTTGGAATCTAGCTAGAGTTGGCCACTAGAAGCTACTTGCTAGGACCTACAATAGTCTATGCACCCACTGTTGTCACGTTGGATCACATCCCTTGAGTTACATATATATGTCTTTACTATATTTTTAGCCAAAATAAAACTTCAAATAAGTATTGTCTTATAAATTTTAGATTCCCTATTGAAAGTATATAAGAAATGTCTTTTGGTTGCGCTTTTGTTTCAATACACGTACCTTTTATTTACATTTGAAATCCTTACTACCAATTAAGGTGGTTGTTCGCTCACCTCATTACGATATCAAACTCATTTTAATAACCGCACTCATGGGTGGAGACGATTAGAAAGCATCCGAAACATCTAATCCCCAGCACTCTAAGTCAAATCGAACATCCCTTAATGAGATCCCGTTGGCTGAAGCGTGGTACTTTCCCGATGAAACATAACAATAACCATTACTAAGTTAATCTGAAAAGGTTGAAACATGTATAATCATATTGGCCAAAATAGTTGTGTAGGAAAAATTAGAGCTTAGAAGAAACTTAGATGAAGCAAACCAACAATGATGAACCTGGTATCAACTTTTAGAGTGTCCTAAAAACGCAATGAAATAAATACTATGGTGAGAAGAAAAATTCAAGACTGCATGTGGGCAGAGCACATTGTCGATAAGAAAGCATATCACACAAAAAATTAATAACCCCACTTGGAGCATGACGAAAAGGCTTATCTAGGGGCAGCTATCAGGGTACGCAAATGATTTAGTGCTCACTGAGATTGGTCGCATCCCCTTTGATGTGAAACCGATATACTATAACCCAAGGAGATTGGGAAATGCAGAACTTGTCTTTTCTTGTAACAACAAAGGGTGGTAGAGACCGAATGAACAACTTCATCATGGAGTGTTCAAGGTAATTATGATATTCATATCTAGTAATAGAACGACTCTAAGGTGGGGCAAATTACAATGAGTTTATTTCAAAGAAAATAGACTTGAAAAGATCGTGGTTTGCACTTATATACAGATCTAATATTAAAAGAGCTTGAAATCCTCTAATTCTCAATTTCTGATCGGTCCCATCAAGGCTGGAATTTTCCATCAAATTATTTGTACCTGTCAAGCAAATTTGCTGACGGTTTGTTCGCCGTGGCTGTAATTTTCCAGAAATTTTTATGGATATATGTAATATCTGTTCATCAATATATAAATAGGTTTATGTTTTAAACTAATCTTCAAAAAAATTTAAGGTTTAAAAAATTTCATCACCCTGTTTTGTCCTACGGTTCTAATTTTTTGCCTGTAATAATATATAATAATTATGATAATCAAATTTGAATAAATAAATACACTTAAAATCAACAAAAAACGGCCTCCTCATTCCTCAAAAAAAACCAAGAAAAAAACGATTAGAAATCATCCATTTCATTTTAAAACTGATTTTAATATGGACCTATTGAATTTAAGCAATAATTATTGTCTGTGCCATCTGGACCTTGAAAAGAACAAGGGTCGCATATAGAAAGAACTAAAAATGGTGTGTATTTTATAAAGTTTTAGTCCGTGCAGCCAAATTTAGCACAGCGGTTTGGCTGTAACTGAAGGTTCAGCCCATCAAAAAGTTATTTAAGCTGTCGAGTTGTACAGGCATCCTCGATAGATTTTTTATTGGATAAGACCAAGATAAGTTGGGTCTCCATGCACATCAGCGGTTCGATTCCGAGTGAACCAAACATAGGGCTTTTAATAATCTTAATAAATATTTAATTAACACCCTCGCTACGGCACCCTGTAACCAGTCGATAAATTCTTAATTTACCGCGTTACGGCACTCTTAACAGATAACATAAATTCTTAATATTACTTAATTAATCGGATTCATTCGGAACACAGTTATGTTTTTTTTCAGCCAGAAGCCGTCTGATCCACCCTGTCGTTTCGAACCCGCTCATGTCTCGGCCCTTACTTTCCTTCCGACGCCTTCTCCACGACCGACGTGGCGTCCACGTGGCTTCGGCTTGCCTCCTGGCAAGGTAATCATGCGGCGGCAGCCTCTCCTCCTCGTCCACGTCATCATCATCCCCCACGTAGACATTACTACTGTTGACGTTGTGTGATGCCCATATTTTGGTCCAGTCGGGCACGTTAACAGGCGCAGACTTGGCCTGACCATTTTTACTACCCTGCAACGTCGGAGGTTCCAAGCCGGGGAATCATCCGCGATGTAGTGATACCGGAGAGCCAGGGATCGAGTCGCAGGGTCTGCAAGACCACAGACACCCTAAGCCGCCATCGCCCAGCTCACCGACCTACTCGAGGGGTTTCACCTTTTCACTTGCGATGGAAATAATTGCTCTCTTCTTCTCGATATCGTCCGTCAGAGCCGCTTCGCCGCCAGCCACACGTCCTCCTCCCAGAGCTCCTCCCATTTATCGCCTGGTAATGGTAGCGGCGGAACGAAAACTGAAATAACGAGAACGACAGACTCAGTACGGCCGCTCCGTGCGATTTCGAACCCGCCGCCCATCCTTCGAGCGACCTCATCGTGGAGCTCATCATTTCGAACCCCTGCAACAAAATTACAATCTCACCTAAACCCAAGAAAAAAAAACAGATTTCACCGGCTGAAACGTGATCCGAATGAATCTGAAGCAGAATCGGCTCCACAGCCACGCAAGAAAGCTCTATGCAGATTGAATCCCCTGCCCCTCCTCCATATCTAGTTTCAACAACGAGAGTCTAGGGGGGGGGGGGGGGGGACAATTTTATATCGCGTCGCGCTGGTCCGCATTCTTCGGGTTAATTTTTTCCAGGCTCCATCTAGGCTCCACGTCCCGCCTTTCAAGACTCGTACCTCCCAACCGTCAGCGTGAGTCTTTTTTCGCGATTGAAATCCTCCTCCACACGTTACCATCCTCTCGCCGTACGTGTTGTCATCGTGGACGGTGGTTCTGGCCACTTGCGCTTTGCCACGTACGGCGTAGGTGGGGGGCCAACCCACGGGCGCCCGTGGGCCCTGACCCCGCTGGTGTCGTCACATCGTTGTACAACTAATTTAGTGAAGCGAAAGCGAGTTGAGGATCCCACATCTTTGCCATTATTCCAACAATATTGGTGTGTTTTGGAAATTTAATGGATCATGTTCTTTTGGAGTTTATGCGAGACAGCCATTTTGGCCCCAAGCTAAAATGTAAGCGTTCATCACCTAATCGTTTTAATCATGCATCCTTTAGACGCCCAATTTAGATTATTATTATTAACTACAACTAAAGCGATTAACTCAACTAGCGGCAACCCCGCATTATTGGGGAACAAACTTCCACGTATTCAATTTTGCCACTAGGAACAGAAGTGATAATTACATCTCCAAAAGAGGTGGTCGAAAATTTCAAAGAAAGGTGATCGGTTTGTATTATAGGAATTCATTGACCCCTCGCAAAATGATTTTCCTTTAAAGAATTCAATTTCTAGAAATTTAGTTTCTCAATGATAAAGCATGCCCAAATAATTTAAGGTTTATTCATATAGTTCAATGTTTAAATCTTAGTCTTGGTAACATCGAATTATTTCGATATTTGTTGATAGTGATTTGAATACATTTTATATTAATTCGATATCTGTTTTCTTTTGTGAAGTAAGTCTATTTAGGAAATAATAAATTTCTAAACGTCAATTAATTTAAATATTCTGAGCGAGTCTTTTTAAAAATAAATAAAATGTATTTTATGGATACTTTTTTTTGGGCCATTCTAATGGATGTTATATTAGCAATTATTGTTATATCTTCAGTATAGACCTTCCTCCATCCTCTCTGCAACCCGAGAGGACCTTGAAACTTTCAAATACAACTAGATTTATTATACCCAAATCTTGCAAGTATACTTGATCATGAACATAAGGAGTGAGAATAATCAAATAAGTAAATGACGAGATAAAAAGTTTCATCCAAAAGTACTATTCAAAGACCATGGGTATTCATATGCGGATATGAGAAGTGTAGTGCCCACAAATCCCTTTGACAAAACCCTGTTTGATATTGGATCTTATATATTGATTACACTATGAACATTATTATGGTTTTTGATTTAGTATGATATTAGATGTTGGACCATATATTATTGTTGATTTGATTTAGTTCTGATGCATGATGATTATTAGAGAACCTCATATGTGGAGATGATATCCTATTTGACATGGATATACTTGTGTGTTGTTCGGGCATGATTTTTTGATCTTGGAGTAGACTCAATGGACATTCTATGATTATGATATAAATTGTGAGTTGATATGGTTTATTGCCTTGATGTTTTGTGATTCTCTGTAATATGTTTTTGTGTTCTATTTCTCTCATGTTGGATGTTCGGAATGGCCACGAGGCGGAAGGAGTATTTTGTTTTTGCGTTAAAACTATCACAACAAACGGCGGTTGGATTGAGACCAACCACATTGGAATTCTAGATATTTAACAAAGTCACCATGAAACATGTTTTGTTTTGAGTGTGTGTTTGTTAGTGTTAGGGGTTTCCCATGGGGATCACATTGAATGTAACCACCGTGGTTTTGTGGTATTTAATTAATGTGGTTTACTTTTTATTTTTAGGGGAGGGGGGGGGGTTGTATTTTATTATGATTTCCATTTCTTTATTTATTAGTATGTTGTAGATTATGTGAGAAAAACTATGGTTAAAAGGTAATTATTACATTGGACATCAGGAAGTATTATAAAATTGTTACCCTTGTGTAAATGTTGTAAGTGTGTGTAAGTAATGTTGTAGGTATGTGTACGTATTGTAAGATTTTGTGTAAGTCAAATTTTTTGGGTATGAAACACTCCATCTCTTATAAAATTTAAATTTGTCCTTGCGGTTTGTTTTTGGAGACTTGTGGGACAGTAAAACTGGGTCATATACCTCTTCATTAATTTACCAACCAGACCTAGGTGTGAGGGTGATTTTAGACTTTTGAATGTAATTTTTGTAATCAAGTTTGGCATGTTTTTATTGCACTCTCCGTACATTTTATTTAATTCAGTCCTTTGGGTGTGGCTTTTGGAGTGTGGTAAGTTTATTTGTCATATTTTCCACCACACTTTTTATTGTGCCTTGGAAGATGAAAATTTAACACTTTTGTATTGGATTGAGGATTTTGATGTGGCATCATACATGGATCCACCTCATCCTCTCCTCTTCCCTAATCTTATAAATTAAACTCTTTTGCTTTGTTTTGGGGTTTTTAGAAAACTTTTTTGCATGCTTCTAGGGGTGAGTTTTTCTTATTGGAGCTCTTGCTTTTGGAATGAGGAGATTGAAAAACTTTACATGCTTGTTGGTTGCTAGTTTGGGACTGTGTCTTACATTAAAACTTGTTGTGTTGGCACAAAAGCTACCATTGAGAGGTTGAGCTTATCTCTTTCTTTTATGTTGTTTATTTCTTTTTGTGGTTTGTGAATGGGTATTTTTTGTATATTATTCCGCGTTTGGGTAGACTTCCATATGAATGGTGTAGGAGAAGGCTATGGTAATTCATGGGGGGGGCATAAGGATGCCAGTGGCATCAAAATTCTTGTGGAGGGGAGTTTGGGTTTGTGATCCACCATGGAACAATAGTTACATTTCTTCTTACCTTGTGGGGGACATAAGAAATCTGTGGGGGGCATAAGGACGGGATTGTGGGGGGCATAAGGCAATATGTGTATAATTATATTGGCTGTTTGTTATAGTGGGATGCCCCAGTTCACCATTGAGAGTATGCACTTTCCCCCAAGCTCTTCTCCTTTGGCTTGCTGAAAAGCCCTGATTCTGTTTGAATTTTTTTATGCAGTTGTAAACTGCTGTATTGTGTTGACCTGTTTTATTTTGAATGTGCCATGTTGAAAGTCTGTTGTGATGATGTTTTGTGCATCTGTTGTTGCCATTGAGTTGAATCAACACCTCTATTGCTTTGTGGTTGGGGCTTCGGGCCAATGAGACGGATGGCTTCTCTCTTTCTCCTCTCATTGATGTCTTCGGTTGGGGTGGAGAGCGTTGCCTTTCCCCCACTTTTTGTTGTGCAAATTGAAGAAAATGGAACGTGCATGTTGTTGTTCTAAGAGCATAGGAAAATACAGTTTGACAGTATCTTAGAACAATTCTTTTTTGTAACTTTTCCACTTGAAGTGAATGAAATTGTAAGATTTTTTTGTGAAGGACAAGAGTTTGTATTTGGATATGAAGGCTGTAATTTGAATGTGAAAGAGATTACTTTATTTTTTTTGGGTTTTGAAGAAGACATGAAACTTTGTAAAGTTACATGAAAAGAGAGGAGACTTTGTTTTGCTTTGAAAAAAGAGAAATAAAAATCAATATTGTGTTGTAATTAATACATGGCTTTTGGGAAGGACATAAAGAAGAAGTTGTAAAAATTGTCTTTAGAACATGAATGAATGATGGAAACGTCTTTCCAATTGTATTGTAATTTATTATGATCTGTCAAGTTTGGGAATCTCTGTTGAAGTAGAAACGTATGTGAGTAAATACAGTGTTTTGCCGCTTTTGAAATGTGTACAGTGAAATCATATTGCATTTTTGGGTTTAAAATAGTTGCATTTAGATCATTTAAATGTATTAGACTAGATGAGAAATGAATTTTCATCTTGGAAGAAGAAATACAAATAGATCCCTCAACGGTTTTATCCTGTCTGTAAATTTAAAACTGATAGAGGCATTCAATAAAATCTCGGGACATACATTAACAAAAATATGTGATGGAGGTAGGAAGGATTAGGATGACAAAGTATAAACTATTTTATGAGAATACAAGACTACATACTAAAGGTTAAATAAGGCCAAACCTTCTCAATTAGTGTTTGGTGCAGAGGAAATTTTACATGTGGAATTCATGTTACCCTCCCTACACATTACGAGTGCAGGAGGAATTATAGATGCAAAAGTAGTGGATGAGCACATTCACAAACTGATGTAATTGGTTAAATAGTGTGCAATTACACGATGGATTTAGAAGGGAAAAAAGGGAAGTCATAAGGCTTGGCATGATAGGCATATTAAGAACAAGTATTTTACTATGGGGATGATGGTGCTTTTGTATGACTAGAAATTTGCGTACCACCCTAGGAAGCTTAAAGTTCATTGGTTGGGACCATTTAAAGTAACGTCGAGAGATATTCCAGAATCATGTCACATGTCAGTTCCCAAAACCGTGCTTTGGATGGCACCATGTTGTTTAGTTACTTTAATGGGAGTTAGGTTGAAGCCCTACTATTAAAATTTTAAGATCCTTTCCTTTATGTTTGTAATGCGGCCAGAAAGTTTTCCCTCGGGACTTAGATTAAAATTACTTGTGAAATTCTTTGTAACATTTCCCCCTTCGTCCCACTGGCCCACAGCCAATCAGAGCGCTGTTCACGTGGCATGGCGGAGGAGCGGAATGTTTCTAACCTATTTTTTCACGAATAATACGTAGAGGACCATGTATGATTTTAGTGTGGGGTAGGTAAACAAAGGTGCATGTTTGAAGTAGGATCCCCGCCAACGATGGGGAAACCAATAGGATGTCGCCATTATTAGCTCGGTGAAGAGGCACGAGGATATGTGTGGATTGGTGAAATTTCTCATATGTTCTTAATGTGATGGAAAAATTCTCACATGAACTCCTCCGATGAATGGATCAATGCGCAATATAATGCAAGGGATCCAGTGTAGATGGAAACTACTAGAAAGTGACACAGAAGAACGAATACATGTGCCCGCACAGGTGTAGCGTGCATAAGTAAGTCTGCCCCTCCTTGGTGAATTCTACCAAACACCTAGGATGTCAGAACCCTTCCCTTGGTTCCTCCCCACTTTGGCTTAGAGCTTGTCACATGTGAAACTGGTGGAAAAAGAGCGGAGGCACGGGTGCAAGAAAAGTTGTTTTCACCCTCGCGCAAAGGAATGATTTAAAGCTAAAAAATGGTCACCGTACGTGAACCCGCCAACTAATGTCCTTTTGCGCAATTTTTAAAAACTGGGCCTGCGGGCCTGCCCTTGGGGGACAATTTTCACCCAAAGTCATTCTTAGCCTTGTTACTTGAGATCTAGTAAGTGAGTTAGGAGGATCTTCATTTGCATAACAAATGTAAATGTGTGAAAACTTCCTAACCAGTGGGAACAATTTAGGGACCAATTTTGAATGCGATAAGTGTGAGAACCACATTAGAGTTGAAACTCTTGTTAGTGTGAGTTATACTATGAGATCCTCCTCTCATGTTGAAGTGGTCATCTCACATGGTTTAAGTTTAGGGTCTAAGGTTTAGGGTTGTGACATATGGGTTGAAAGCAGCTAGGGTTTGACTGGTGCACCCTAGTAGAGTTAGGGCACAAAATCTATTCATAGGTATGAGCTATGGGAAGACAATCCGCTGTCTTTCATCTATAGGGAAGCTTTGATTAAAATGTTGAATGCAAGTTCTTCCATTATTGAAAACATGAGTTTGGGTTGTTCATTACCTAGGAGCATGAGATTCAAAGATTCCATTGGAGTGCAACTACTTCTTGAAGTATCGTTACATGATTCGATATAATGGCAAACTCTTTTGAAGAAGTACCCAGAGCTGAGAAAAAGTAAACGTGCACAAAACGAATTATTCTGATGAATGCTATTACTCTTACTTGGTTTCATTATTTTACTGTGCATGCAAGTCCTTTGATCATTATTTTCTGGAAATTATCTTGCTTCTAAAAAGATTTCTTGGAAAGTTTTTTGTGCTTTTTTTCTTGTGCATGTGTAGGTTTTTCAAAATACCTTGAGAAAAGGTTTTTAGCTAAACTATTTTTTAAGTTAGACGTGTATGCTAAATCCTAGCAGATTCCTTTCATTTATTAAAACTGGAAGTGAAATTTTTTTTGCTCTCTGAGGCATTTTTAATCAGGATTGCATGTTTTTATGGTGTGCAGGAAGCTTGAACGTTCTTTAGTCATGGTTGCTCATCAATTTTGGTGTCTCTTCTGACCATTTTTGGCATGTTGCCATTTTGATTCACAGGCCTTTTTTTTGGAATTACAAGGAATTTTTTGGTGTATTGTTCCAGGCATGTTTTGATTGAAGATCCTTGGCAGGCGTTTTTTTTGATTGTTTAGGCAGGTTTTTTTGATCATCATTTGCCACGTTTTTTACTATTCATACAGGGTTTTACCAAAACCAACATCTTGCAAACTCATTTTGCTTGGAGGGCACTCCCTATTACTCGAGCCACATTCCTTTGCTTCTGTAGACTTTGTGCACATCATGGGGTTTAATTTTCTTGATCATGGACTTCAAATACCCTTGGCACCCAAGCATCATCTAACTCCAAAATGGCCTATACACTCTCTTGGAGCGACGTGCCAAGCATGCATGTTTTTCTGACTGCGGCTCTCTTTTCCTTTAAACCCATGGCGTGCGCCATGCATCATTTCCCTACTAGGCTCATTCATATCATCTCAGTGCTCCTGTTTGGCTGAGTCATTTTTGGCTAGAGCCATAAAACGTGACTGAATCATTCCTTCTACATGACTGAGCAGTTGTGCGTGGTTTTTTCACTTGGATGAGCCAATCAGTTTTGGTAAGTTTCCTTCCCTTTCGTTTTTTAAAATCTTCCTTACTTATAACTCTCGCCCGTTGCTTTTTTCCTCAAAACGAGCCACGTTTAAGCTATCCCTATGTCAAGTAAGTTTTTTTGGGAAAAACAATCAAATTCTTTTTGGTAAGTTTTTTTACAAAACTAATTTCTTGTTTTTTAACGGTCTGACAAGTTTCTAAATGAAACTTTGTTTTAATTAAAAACATTCATCTTTTTTAAAAAATAGTTCATCTAAATATTCATTAGATTAGATCTAATTTTTTTTAATTTCTAATTTTTATTTAAATTTCACATTATTTAAATATTTTCTTTGGCATTATAATTTGGTCTTTAGGATTGTTGTATTTCTAACCTTCCGTCGAGTGCCGAAGATCGAAGGGTGAGGTCCGGGATTGGCAGGTGGCTAATCCCCCCTCGCAATACAAACAAACCCTATCTTAAATTCCGTGTCCGTTTCTAACAAGCATACATACGACACCCTTTACATGTGTTTAGGGTGCTTTTTAAATCCGTTTGCAGGCTTATTGGATTTTTCACTCATCAAATTGCGTAGGAATTAGTTTTTGCTATAACTTTTGACTCGTTGCAAAATCGGTTTTGAGGCACTTATTTAGTCAAAGTTACATGTTTTTTCAATTGTGCGCTCAAGTGTAGATGATGTGATCTGAGCATTATCTTTGTAAAATCACTAATTTTATAAAGTGCCGCATTCTGGGGGGTGTCTTTGTGTTGCTTAATTCAGCTCATTCTTTTGAGCTTTGTTCAATTTATTTTTTTCATGGAATTGTGAGCGTTTCCGCCACAATATTACAACAAAGGGATTCTTTTGTGTGATGTGATACGCTTTTTCTCACCACCAGGGTTGGCTTTCACCTCCTTTATATTTTTTGCTTGTGCTTGTTTACGGTGTCCTTTTTTGTTGCGCTCCATGAAACACTGTTGTGGTCTCCTCTCTTGCGCGTTATTACGCTAATTACAAGATGAGTTACCAAGTGTTTCAAACCGCACACATGGACCTGATTTTAATCAACGCACTAAACTATAAAGTGCCGAAAGCAGGGGGGTTGTTATTGTCCTAGGTGGTTGTGTTTCTTTTCTGCATTTCTTTCTCTCTCTCTCTCACTATGGATGCACTTTAAATTCCTTTGCTTACACCGTTCAAATTTTTCTGAATGGAGATCGAAAATAATAATGAAACTAAGGGGTAAAGGGTTATACCGCATCACCATGGGAACTGAGACTGAACCAGATGACGAACCTGAAAAATCTAAGTGGTTAAACTGTAGTGATGAAGCTTTAGGTCTTCTTTGCATGTCCTATTTCTCCCGACTTGCTCTTCCACATTGAGGCGTCTGAAACACCTACATCTGCGTGGAAAATGTTTGGATGTGATGTTTGGACAACTAGATGACATGAGAGCGCATGAGTTGGAAAACGAACTACTAGGGTTAAATCCTAGTGACTTTGAAAACCTACAAGCCTTCTTCTCAAAATTTGTCCACATTAGATTATTGTTAAAAGGATGTCAAGTAGAAAAGAAAGATTCTCAACTGATCTTGTCGATTCTCTCTAAGCTAGGTCCCAAATATTCTGTCTTCGTGTCAACTTTCTACGCTACAAAAGCTGCTTTGGGCGATACTTGGACATGATGCCCTCCTTTGACTGCTTTTTCGTCCCAACTCATTCGAGAACAGGAAAAACTCATTCAAATGGGGTCTCTCAAGTCCAAGTCACATGCCCTTGTATAGCAAGTACTAGTAAGGGAAAGAAGACTGAAAAGAAGAAAGAAACTAAGGATCAACCTAAGAAAGAAACCAAGATCAAACCTAAAAATGACACAAACACTTCGACTTCTGAGCCTAGAGTACAGAAAAGCAAGTATTTGTGTTCCTATTGCAAGAATATTGGTCATGACGAGTAACACTATTTTAAGAAAACAGATTGATCACTTATCTCATTTACTTGAGAAAAATAAAATAAGTGTTCCTAAATCCATAAAGCAAAGTGCTCCGAAGGCCGAGTCTTCTGCTACAAAAGGTGCTAGAAATGATAAGAAGAAAGGAAAGGCCCTTGTAGCCAAAGTTGCTCCTTTATCGACATGGATTATAGATTCCGGTGCCTCGCACCACATGGGTTCTTCGCATGTTGAGTTTTCCAACATCGAACCTTGTGGAATGTCCCAAATCACGATGGGTAATGACACGACAGTGTCGGTTTCCGGTAGTGGATCGGTAGAGATGGATGGGGGAACATTTAACCAAGTGTTGAGTGTTCCTGATCTCTCTACCAATCTCCTATCAGTTTACCAAATTACTCACCTTGGTGAAGGAATGCGAGTGGAATTTGGTCCTAACTCGGTGATTATTCGTGAGCTTAATAATGACACTACAGTGGTTGAGGGAAAGGTAGATCACCATTCATGGTTGTACACCTTCTCCCACTTTACTTATGATTCTACGCCCACTGCCTTGCTCACTCATGCAAATGAGGTTAGTAAGCTATGGCATGAGCATTTTGGACATCTAAATTATCACTACCTTGAACAATTGAGTCAAAACGAAATGGTCAACGGGTTGCCTTGCGTCAAGTTTTCTAAGGGTCTTTGTGAGGGTTGTACCCTTGGAAAGCATCCTGAAAAGAAATTTGACAAAGGAAAAGCCTGGAGAGCCACTCGTCCCTTGGATCTTGTTCACAGCAATGTTTTTGGTCCATTTCCTTCTCCTTCATTTACTAGAGCTCTTTATGTGCTAACCTTCATTGATGACTATTCGCGATATACTTGGGTATATTTTCTTAAGCTTAAGTCTGAAGTCTTTGAACAGATTTTCAGGACTTTAAGGCTCTTGCTGAGAAATAGGCGGAACGGTTTATTAAGTTTCTTCAAACTGCACAATAGAGGTGAATATGTAAACAATAGGTTTTGTGGATTTCTAGTACTTCTGCAAGGGATCTCCTTTACATACATACAGTTGCTTATAGCCCTTCGCAGAATGGAGTCACAGAAAGAAAGAACATACTATTAAGGAGATGGATCCACTTGTATGATTCACTCAAAGTCTCTTCCTCCACATATATTGGGCCAAAGCAGTAGAATTGTGCTAAATTACATTCAGAACCATGTTCCACACAAGTTAGTAAGAGGGATGACACCCTTTGAAGGCTGGTTTTGGATGCAAGCCTAATGTTGAGCACTTTTCAAGTCTTCACGATCCAAGGCTATGGCTTGGATTCCCAAGAAGAAACATAAGGCATTGGAACCAAAATCCAAAATTTGTATCTTTGTAGGGTATCCTAATGGCGTGAAGGGATATCGATTGTTGAATCCTACTTCTCATGAGCTTTATATTGAGAGAAGTGTTAAGTTTGAGGAGTTCTTCTTTCCCTCTCTAACAGCTCATGCCATTCCACCTATTTGAGGTAAGGAAGCATTCGCTAATAATTAAAATCATGACTCAACAGATGATAATACTGTACTGAGAATGCTAATCTACTGGAACATCCCGAATATTAATTACTATTTGAGTCACTAAAGAATCTAATCAGTAGTGATTACGAGGACTTTGAATACCTTCTCACTCAAGTGAAAAATCTTCCGACTCAAAGCCTGATCCTCATGGTCCCCTGTAAATAAGGAAAACTATGCATAGTCCTTCAATACATTAGTCAGAGATACTTCGGATATGAGACGTATTATAAACTCAGATTAAGAAATATGGACCCAACTCTTTCTAAACCTCATGCATATGATCATATAAGATCTTTCTGAGGAGCCTTTACATGGTATACCTGAGCTGGGATTCTGCCATGGATGAGGAGTATTCCAATAGTCATGAAGAACGATAGCTTGGGACCCACAATAGTCCACTCATATTCGATTAGGAAGAAAAATTGTTCAAGAGTAAGTGGGTGTAAAAAAACATATAATATGGACCACATGGATATCCTCGAAAACATATACACAGTGAACCATTAGTAGCTAAGGGTTTCTCCCAGATAGCTCAAATAATAATTAAAAATAGAAACCTTTGCTCCGGTTACGAAGTATGACTATCTATTCAATCTGACCGTAAGTCATTATAATTTTGCAGCGTTAACAGGTAGGAGAGAAGGTCCATGTTTCAAATGTACGTTCAGAGTGCTTATTAGCCTCGTAAATACGTGACCTAGAGGAAGATATTGTTTGCTTGGCAACAACCTCTGGGTTATGTTCAAGATTCATGTAACCACATAAGTTGTAAGTAAAATATATGTCTCAAAATGGCCTTAAGATGATTATTATTTACCTTAAACTTTTCGAAAACCACAAAATGGACTCCATCACTTAAACCATAGTAAAAAAAAAACATAGGTGTCACACTGAACACACATCATCATGCATACTCACCAAGGGAAGATGACACGATACTCATTCTTGTTATCTATGTTGATGACTTGTTGATCACATGAAACTCTTCCTCTATTATTGATTCTGTGAAGATCGCCTTAGCCAACAAGTTTTCCATGACTGACTTAGGTCTGCTTCATTACTTCCTTGGGATCCAAATTTCACAATCTGACTCGGGAATCTTGATTTCACAACCTAAGTATGCTCTTGATTTGCTAGCTCAGTTTCAGATGTCTGATTGCAAGTCTTCTCCTACTCCTTTTCTTTCTGGGGTTAAGTTGGTTTCAGATTGCTCTACTCCCTTGGTTGATGGTACTCTTTACCGATAGTTAGTTGGGAGCTTGATCTACTTGACTCACACTCGACCAGATTTATCATATGCTATTGGGATCGTGTCCAGATTCATGCAGGAGCCACATGAGATGCATTGGAAAGTAGCTAAACGGATCCTTCATTATGTTCGTGGCACTTATGCTGATGGCATACACTATCATGGAGGGGTTGATATTGATTTGACTGGGTTCACAGATTCTGATTGGGCCGGTGACTTAGATCATCGGAAATATACTTCTGGCTATAGTTTCTCTCTTGGTTCGGGTCCTATTAGTTGGTCTAGCAAGAAGCAAAATGCAATTGCAATATCATCTATAGAGGTAGAATATAGAGGAGCAATTAACACTGCCACAGAAGCTATTTGGCTACAGGGTATTCTGACAGAGTTTGGCATCCACTTTCGGCCGCCTACCATTATCTACTGTGATAACACGAGCACTATCTCTATTTGCAGAAATCTAGTTCAGCATCAGCGAACAAAGCACATTGAGATCCATATGCACTTCATACGGGAGCTTATTCATGATGGTATCATCGACACTCAGTACATTCAGACAGCTGATCAGATTGCAAACTTATTCATCAAGCCTTTCACTGAGATGAAGTTTCTTCACTTACGGTCTCTTCTTGGGGTGAGGTCTTCTGCAGCTTCCCATCTTCTTAGGGCTATTTAGTCCTTCTTTTCTTCTTCTTCTTCTAGGAAGATTGTGTTTGTATATGGGCACCTTATCAGGCCTTTAGTTTCCGGGCCCCATTGACACATCTTTCTTAGTTGTTTAGGAGTGTCTTTCTCTTCCGTCTGACTCATCACAGCTACTACCCCAACTTCGATGAAGGGGGGTTTTAGTGTGAGTTATCCTATGTGTCCTCCTCTCATGCTGGAGGGTCATCTCACATGGGTTAGATTTAGGGTTAGGTTTAGGGTTTCATATGTGTCATGCACTAGGGTTACTCAACACCCTATATGTACCCCTTTTCTATTCATTTATGAGCATGCCAAGACACTCCGCTGTCTTTTCTCTATGCAAGCTTTGTTTCTGTTGAGCAAGTTCTTCCATTATTGATAAATTTTTTCCTTGCTATTATTGGAGCTTTCACGATTCCATTGGAGTGCAACTACTTCGTGGTGCCTCGTTTCCGATTCGATTCTCACAAACTCTTTTCAATTTTAAGCCTGTTAGAGTGTGGGTATGGTGATAGTTTACCCTTCGAACCTAATTGAAACCTCTAACACTAAATTTTGAACTTTGTGACCTCTGATAATTGCTAATAAAAGAATAATAGGTTCTAGTGTAATTTAGACTTGTTTCGGAACCTATTAGTGACAACTATTGTTTTGCAACCTGGTTGTTGGTTCCTTTAAACAAAAAAAATTATTCCATAATTTTCTTAACCAACCCTAGGTTGTTTCTTGGGTCTCAAGTGGGTTGTTTTAGCAGGCATCATAATAAGACTAAAAGATAATATTATTTTGTACAATTGTATCTAATATATAAGGAAATAAAATGGTGCTATTCAAATTAGGATCCTTATAAAGACCATGAGATTTATTTTGTATTGACAACCATCAAATAAATAGTTGTCAACATGTTGTCCTGTAAAATGTCCCCACATTTTACTAGACATTCCTATTAATTTTTTTTTACCTATTTCAGTCCAATTTTTCAAAACTGATCCAAATTGCCAAAATTACCTCTTTCAAAAGGTCAACTTTTGGGAAAGGGTTTTGGAACCTCAAAGTGTTTTAGGAGCCTAGATTGCAGTCAACAGAAAGGTCTCATAATATTTTTTGTGACAATGTGTCTTAAGAGAGTTTCTACGAGCTTTGGAATTGTCTTAGGAAAACTTTCTCTCCAGGGGATTTTTTGGGGAAAATGAACGTGTGTGCATTATTTAAGGTCACTTTATGACAAAGGTTTCAGAAATTTTGGGTGGTGTTGGGAGCTCAAATCCCAGTCATCGGAAATCTTATAGATTCTACTATATGATTGAAAAGGTAAGACAATTTTTTGGGAGCATAAAAAAGAAGAAACCTTCCCAACACTTAGGCATAGTGGCATTTCTGGATAAGAAATTTTCACTGAAGGTTTCAAGCACCTCAATCAGAGTTGGGATAATAAAAAAAGGGCCAAGTTGAAGAGCATTAAACTCCCCTCCATGGCCTTAGTGACGGCTCAGATCATACTTGTTCCAAAATCTTCTAGCAGTTGAGTTCACTAGAGCGTCTTCCTCGACAAAAATCACGATATGAGAAAAAATTCACGAAGAAATAATTTTTAGAGTTTATAAATTCTCTCATTAGATTCGTTGGCACATTTCCAATCAAAATCATAAATTACCTTGTTATAATTTTACATTGTGGTGATGATGTCATCATTTCCACATGTGCACTTTGGGAGGTTGGTGGCCTTTTGGAGATGCAATGCATATTGTATCTCCACTCACACAAGTGTGCCCCCTTTTGATTGGTTGAGGAAAATACAAGCAAAAAACATTAAAAAGAGGAAAATGAGGAGATTTTTTGCATGTGGGCCCCAAAAACTCCACCAAGGGTGTTATTTTTGGTCTCCATCTACCCTTAGCGCACTTTGGAGGTGAAATTACACCCTAAAAGAGTTCCCTATGCTATTGGGGGCACATTTTGGAGGAGTGGAATGGAAACAAGGAGGAGAATTCACTTTGCATTTACAAAACTGTTCATTTTCCACCTCCATGTGCACATAACTTTCGAACTTTGAATTTACCCCAAAAAACAACATCCTCCATGAAATCATAAATTTCAGCACAAAAACCATCAAAAACACATTTTTTTACACCCTTTATGCTATAAAAACCGCCATTGTGCCCTAATTCATCCAAAAGTGGTTTTGCTCATAACTTGTGATCCCATGGTTGGATCTCTTCCAAATTTTAACCATACAACCCTCTCAAAAAATAATTTTCATGGATCCATTGATCATTTTCCATGGTTGGATTTATTTTTTCTATGATCTCATGAAACTTTAAGTCATTCCAAGCTTTTTCCACCAAAACCATCAAATTTTGTGTTGAAGATTGTGTAAAATATACGGGGAGGAAACCTCTCAAATTTTGTCAACAAGATCCCCTCACCAAAAGCTCTATTTTGAGCCATAAAACTTGTTCCATGATGAATCAATCCATATGTTATGAGAATAACCACTTATTCCTCTAAAACCAGTTAGGAAACTCTATATACACTAAAAATTGTTTCACATTTTTCTCTTAAATCCTGTGAAGGATCATCACCAAATTTGAGCATTGATTCCCTTCCCCAAGAAATCTCTAATGAATCAAAATTCAATCCATTTGGATGAGTAACGATCCCAAAATGAAGGACCGAGATTTTTACACATCCTCTATTAAAACCATTTTTCAAGCTTCTTGATCAGCCAAAACTTGTTTCTTTATTTCTCGTTGATTCCAATGAGGGGTTATCGCCAAATTTTAATAATCTCATTGTATTTAGAATACATTTACAATGAATTTATTTGTGTCTAATTTGGATTTGATTTTCTCCCATAATTTTCCTAAACACATATTCAACAACCGAAACCATTTAATTTTTTGAAATTTTGGAAACCGTCACGAAATCTTGTTTCGCTTGCTCCATTAATTCATATCATCATTATAAAGAATATGAAATAATAAAATTTCATGATGAATTTCCACTACTATGGATATGACCCCGTTTCAGTTTTGGTTTCTCAGTACTCGGACATTGGAGATAGTACCGTGGAGCATATGGACTTCGATGATTTGAGGCAAAGGATGGAGGAAGGATCTCATACTATCCTACCTGAAAAGGTATTTCACAGTGGAATCAACTAAGATGTTAGGTTCCCCTTGGTCATTTAATATATTGACTTCATTCTCGTTTACACTAAGAATTATGAAGCTGACATCTAGATGATAACTATTGATGACAGATCCATCATTGTCGTGTTATCCCCCAAAGAATATCAAGATACATTTGCATCCTAAGACCTAAGAAAATTTTCATCCTGAGCAAGGAGGATGTATTTCTCGAGTGGGAAAGAAAGGAGTCGTGTTTGCAAGGAATTACAATAGGGAACTAGATGAAGATGTCACACAAGCTTTTTTGTCTACCAAATTCTCCCTCTTGTTTTGAGTTCAGTGAAGATTTCTCAGATTGTATTGTTCTCCTCATCTGAATCATGGGAGAAGCGTCGACCAAGGATTTTCATCCATGGATATCCCAGTTTATATTGATAACCACCGACGGATTCCAAAAATAGATTGGAGTCTAATTATCAGTGATAATTTACACTTTCAATTGATCAATCTCGAAGGGACATAGAAATTCACCATGGATTCCTATTTGGTATATGTCATAGCAATAATACAAAAGTGACCAAGGTTAACTCCAAAGAGAAATATTCTGAAAGGCTCACTTGTTTACCAAAATTACCCATAGTTCACATTGAGGGAGTATAAGAGGCACTATGTCAAGGTTAATGATGTCTTCATTATATATATGATTAGGAAGATGGAGGGTGAAATTAATCGCTAGTTCTCAATGGAATCTTGAATGATAATTAGTAAGCATGGGTGTCATTTATCACAATTCAAAACCTTCTCCTACATTTATGCTGAAGGATTCGATGATGCTCCACTATAACTCTCGCAGTACCTGAGTACAAACTGGTGCTCATTGAACTATGCTGACAACTATCTAGAGTGCATGTGAAATGTCATGAAAGAAAGAGGAAAGGAGTGACATTCCCAATTCAGATGAGAATTTACTCTTGCAGGAACTCAATAAATGTGAGAAATATTGAAACTTCCCTAAGATACTTCAATCTGTATGCCTATTTAGCCATATGATATTTTAATAGCAAGCAATACATGGAGGAAAAACATAAGTACCTTGATATGTTCCATCTACTTGAGTTGGAATACTATTGAGAAGACTATGTAGATGAGACTGAGGTTGCGAAAATAGACTATTCAATATTGATGGTGTAATAGATGAAAGATTTACAAATGAAATGGGTCACTGTTGGCATTGAAGATGATGGTATTAAGATATTTGAGTCTGAATACTTAGATAACATTCATTTCAAGCCCATCCCTCTTGTGGATTTATCGGTGGAGCTTATTGACATCCCGAATCTTCAAAATTCATTCTCCAAAGGTCAAAACAATGGTTCATCAAAAAGTTTCACAAGTATAGCCACAATCCTTCATCCTCCTACAGGAAGTCAGAGAAATCGGGAAACAAGGTGTATTCCAGGGAAGTAAGAGGTCCAAAAAATGTCAGTGCTCCTCAAACTAGGAAAGATCTCCTACGAACATCTTTAGAACCTTCAGCTAAGTCCCCTCATAGGAAGTTTTAGTTGAAAATAATTAACTCATGTGCTCTCGAGCTAGGAGAGTTCATTATTTCTCTTGTAAGAAACTAGTCTAAGTCTCTTGAGTTATTCATACAATCATCTCAAAGGTCCGTCATGATTCCAACACAACTTCACATGAGCAGTGAGCATAGGTATTCTCTAGTGCAAAATCAAGCAATGATCTTCATTTCCTATATATATAGTCTAATGGTGCATGTTTTATCATCATCTCATGGTCACACATTCTCATGGGTTCAAAACATCATCAATGATCGTCAATGCACCATGGCCAAGGTAAATGATCCAATAGTCGAAATATCCCCCAAAATCTGGAAGCTTATTCCCATTCCATGTAAAGCCAAGATGAACTCTCAAATCACAAAAAACGCTTCAGGATTGTAATTCATCAAGTTTGCTCACCCAAGAGTGGATAAGGATGAATATGATATGGGGATGGACAACTATTAAATGACTCAATATCCTCTTAGAGAATTAGATCCCGAACGATACATTCATAAATTTGACCAAACTGCCATCAAACGCGTCACAAAAATAAGGGAAAGTGAAGAAACCAAGGAGTAATTGCATATCCAAGTGCGTACTTTGAATTACTATGTTCAAACGTTTTTGGAACTAGATTCTCCTCCTTTTTCTCCCTCTGATTTAATTAATCCTCTGGGTAAGATTGACCCTCATGTAATTCAAGAATTCAAGTGGCTTCGAAAAGTAGGGAAGATGACCATATATTGGGTTGGCTCCACCATGCACAAAGGTTGCGAACTCCTTTGAAATATGATTAGGATATTCAAAATTGCTTCCTTATCAATTGAGAAGGTGTCTGAGGTTCTCTCCATGGTTAGAAAAGAAGCATATCATTAGAATGAGCCCCTACCCATCATTTGTGAGATGAACACTATGGATCCAAGGTCATTACTTGATAAGGTCTTCCTAAGCCCAAAAGATAACTCTTCTCGCAAGTGAATGAAGAATATTGAATGGAATATGAGATCCCTCACTGAGGCTACTGAAGATTGTCCACATTATCAAAATTGAGGGCAAGAGATCAAGGAAGAAATCAATGATTATTTGAGTAGGATGAGGTGTCCTCCATTGCAATCTGAGTATATGTCACTTGTTGAGCTCTAAGAGCACTTTCGAAGCATTATAAGAGGTGATTTGTCTGATCCATGACTCTACAAAGACAATCTCATGGACATGTTAGCTCAGATAAGATCAACAATCTCATATGTAGTTTAAAATATTCCAAAGTGGTTGACGCATTGTAAAGTAATCCAAGGTGCAACAGATCATTGGTTGGAAAAAATATCTGATACTACCATTCCCCATGGGAAGGAAGTTTCAGAAGATGTATTCAGGTATAATACAACAATCTAAATTCAAAGGATTTCTCCAGCAAGGCCTATCAAGGGATCTTCTTCTTCACACGCTCCTTCTATTTCCTAATGTCTTCTCCTTCTTCTCTCTTTCTTTTTCATTATTGCATGTAGCAGCCAACTTTTCCCAAAAATAACTTTATTTTTTTTGTAATTATTCATTGGGAAAATCACTTTTTCAAAAAGTAACTTAAGTCACTTCCTTTCCAATTTTGTAAAATTACTTTTCTTAAAATAAGGAAAAGTGTCTTATTCTCGAAAGGAAGGTGAACAATCATGTAGTAATATGAAGGGTGACAAGCTTTTGGGGTATATATTCAAGCCTTATCTTTATTATAGGAATGATTTTTTTCTTATCCTATAGCAAGTTGTATTTCTTCTATTTCTTGCTTAATGTATTCATCTCTTTCTCAACTCCTACTCCAATAGAGCTTTGTAATCCTACACAATTAGGGAAAGACAAAATATTTTTGATGA
>JAHRHJ020001329.1:0-25859 GCA_019776745.2 Taxus chinensis
ATATATGCAAGATAGCTGTCATGCACTATTAAATTCCTTTTTGGAAACAATAAGGTCAAAACCACCCAATCCCATCATCTCCATCATAACCAAGCTTCTAAATCCCAAACACTTATTGGACCTATTCCTTTAAATCAACCATCTATCATCGACCAACAAGGACCTCCTCTTATCCTCCCATTACCCATTACATAGTGAAACGATTAGGTCTGTCCCTAATCCCCCTCATATCTTCTCATCACCCAATCATCCATTACATGTCACATCCCCTAAATCACAACCTTATATAATTAGGATACTTCCTACTATCCCATTACCTTCAATCCTTGGGCTACCTCCCAGTAGCCCATTACCTTTCATCCTTGGGCTACCTCCTACTAGCCCATCGCCTTCTATCCTTGGGCAACCTCCTAGTAGCCCATTACCATCTCTTCTTGGGCCACCTCCTACTACCCCATTTCCATCAATCCTTGGACCATATCCTATCTATCCATCATATCATCCCTCTTTTAACAATTATTTTAATCCCACCATCATCCCTAACAATCCTATCATTAATCTCAAACATCCACTATCTTCCCACACTTCCCAAGACCAATGGAATCATGCATTAGCTTATATGAAGCAAAAATAGTTTCTTTATCAAGATAAAATAATAAATTCAAGGATATCCAAAGCTCCAAGAAATTCCAACATCCATAAAGTTAAACTCAAATGCAATTCAAAATTCACAAAAAATGGAAACACTAAGTATGGTGTAAAGTGCAAAAATCTATGGATAGGGAACTCAAGCTCCAACATACAAAATCCATATTTCTTGATAAGTCATAATCACTTATCGAGTATGGTCTTGCCACGATCATTGATATTGGAGACAATATCACTCTTGAAAAGAAAAAAATCCTAGTCTCCCTCATCAAATAAATTACAAACATAGTTATTGAGTCCTATCATATGGAGTGACACTGTTGGTCATAACCTCCCATCCATATTATCATATTCTTCCTACCCTATCATGGATATTTTTTCTCCATCCCATTTTTCACTCCTATATATCCCCATTTCATCCATTTTCATTGTATCCCTTAACACTCAAGCAAGGATTCCCCTTTTTTGGTGTTCCCTTTACAAAACCGTCAAAAATCTAAAAAAGATCAAGACATTAAAATAAAATAAAAAAATACAAACATTGGACATCACAATCAGGTATTGCATACATATGTATTTACTTTCTTCGTATTCATCTATAAATCACCCATCATTTCCATCCCTTCGATGATATTTTGGTTAGTCTATTCACACTCATTGTGTGGCATTTATCTCTATTGTATTTTTTTGGCTTTGGTCTTTCATCACCTTGGTAAATTAAAGAACAACTAACCTCTTAAAGATCTTGTCACTATCATACATTAGATAAACTTGTTGCAAATATCTTCAAGAGTATCTATTAACACTAGCTAATTTTATCATCATAATCACTTCCACATCCTTTCCATTGATCCATCAGTGGTTCTTAACCCCTTATCAAAACAATCAAGAGAGTTGAAATATTTTTTCAGAAAGTAATCAAAAATCAAAGCAATATATGTATATACAACTCTCTATAGTGTTATTCATAATATCTCTATAAGGGTTATGGATGTTTGGATGGTAGTAGAGAAATTTTGTGAATAGAATTAGAGATATCTTTGTCAGGGATATGGATGCCTGGATGGAAACAGGGAAATGTACGACTCTCCTTCTACCCTCCATTCACTAATAAACTACCAAAATCAATCATTCCTACTTATTGGCTAGTTTTTCTTCACTTATTGCCTATCAAATCTTCACTTCAAGAGGTAATTAATTTCAAGTGCACACACTAGATCTTCTTGACAAAAAAAATTAATATGTGTACCTTTAGAGGTATGCGGTCCATATTTTGTCTTACCATTGTGTGCCTGTAATAGGCTTTTCATATCCTCAGCTACATTTTCCATATCCATCCATAACATTCACACTTTTCTTCTTCCACCAATTTTATGAGATTTGAATTTGGTGTTTGACCATGTGATGTTTATTTGAGGAGTTGAACCCAATTGATGTGGCTATCCTACATGGAGCCACCTCACCCTCCGTTTCTCTTTTTCGATTTATTCAAGTTTATTTGATGATTTTGGGGTTAGATGTTTTATTTTCACGCTTGCATTTTGGAGGACAAGATTTAATTTTCACCCTTTTGGGCTAGTTCTTGTTGAAGCAATTGGGAGATTATTGTCAAAACACATCTTGTGTTGGACATATAAATTGGAAAAGCTTTGAGCTTGTGCTTGCCGAAAAACCATGGATTGGATACTCTTGCAATGGCAAGGTAGGGACTTCATCAGAAATCTTAGAATGCATTTTTAGAAAATTTCTATTTGTTGTGAAAATGAAAACTCAAAAAACATTCATAAAATATCAAAACCCAAAAACGATGAAAAAATTAAAAAAACACTGAATAATTGGAAATTATACCACAAAACAACCTACTTCACCACATTGGTCATTCTAGAACATGAAATATGGATCGTATTGTAATCTTATTTCATTAATAAAACTTGTTTTCTTGGGATGTTTTTCTCCCCAAAATGTAACCATTGTTTGGAGGTAGTTTCATAGTACAGGGATTTACTTTTTGATGCATACTTGGATGGAGTATAGCCAGTCCCAGGGACGTATCCACATCTTGGGAGAGCAAAAGGGTTAACCTTTGTCATATAACTCACACATTGTGGTATTTGCAGATGGGAGAGACAAAGTGATATGTTGTAGGATTGTGTTAAATATTGCACTTGTTTGAGTGTATTCAATTGTGTTAAAACCCCTATCTCATTTGGGAGTTACTTTGGAGATGGTTGCCATTATTCAATTCTGTACTTTGCTTGATTTGATTAAGTCCTATAGTGTTGCACAAAACTTATATTATTGTTGTTCATTTCATTTTACCCTTTTTTGAATGTATTACATGTAAATAAAAAGGTACTTACAAGGCATGATGTGTACATAGGTCACATGTGGAAGCAAATTTTAATCCATCAGTCTGTCATTGGTTGCCATTCAAACTAATTGTTTGATTTTACCTATGGTTGGGGCTCTAGGGGCCAATGACATTGAATGGATTCTTCTACACTCATTGGAGATAAAGGTGTAGGAGGTGACTTGTTTCCTACTCTCCCTCCCTCCCTTGTATTGCCCTTATTCCGTGATGGCAAAAGGGAAAGTGACGGATTTGAAGATTGGAGGATTTATTCTTTATTGGAGCCAAGTCCAAATCCCAATCACCTTTGTAATGTTACCCCTATTATTGTTAAAGTGTAATCAGTGTAATCTTGTAATTCTAAGGGAAGCATTCAATGTAATACTTATTCTTCTCACCCCAATGATGTTTGAAAGAGGAACTACTATCCATTGTAAGAGAATGAACTAATATTCTTGACAAAATAGAGTGTATCTGTTATCTGGTTGTAATTAGTAATCATTGTAAAGGTGTGAGTTACATGTAAGAAAGGATAACGTAGATAGCTATTTCCTCACTTCTCAATTGTAATACTAAAATTAGCACTAATTTGAATTATTAGAACATCATTTAAAAAGTTACTGTAGTGGACTTGTCCCACCAATTATCTAATATTGAGCGGTGCTCTTGTATGTCAACCAGTATAATGTTGCATTTCTTGTTTACTCATACTTGTTGGAAAATCCTAGAGATATGTTCATTTCATTTATTTGCATACCAATTGCCAATAACATAGATGCTAATCAAACACCATGATTAATAAGATGAAATTAATTTTCCAAAATAACTTTACATATAAACCTTTGTAAAAAAATGAGCAACAATATCATATATTATTATGGAACTCAATGAAATACAATGAGAATGGGCCTTGCTTATATAGGCAAGGAATAACAATCTAAGAACCAGTCAAGGTCGTAGATCAAGCCATAAATCATGGAAAGAACTAGTCATCAAAGAACTAGTTAAGTCCATAGATTTAGGAGAGAACTAGACATCAAGGATCTAGTCAATACCATAGATCAAGGAAAGAACTAAATACCATAACAACTAAATAATATCCCCCTAATATCTAAATAAATAAAAAGGAAATATCCACACACATAAGTGGGTGAGGATAAATACAATAAAGGTAAATAAAGTACCTAGGTGAACATGAGCTAAGGTAAATACCTACTCTAACAATATGTGGCCTCAAGTGAAGCTAGGTGGAAAAAATAGAAGTGGCATGTCCATAGTATGAGTCCTGAAAACTAGGCCTGATGAGGTACTCATATACAATATATCCATGAAGAAATATCAAACCATAAACAAGGAAAGAATTTTTTCTAAAAGGAATGAGAAAGCCTAAAAAAAAAGGCAAGATGTTCTCATGAACACCCCCCAAGAACAACTTCCAAGTGTAACCATTCCATTTGTCTCAAGGTAAATTGACCAAAAGGCTTCGTAAAGATGTCCATCAACCTTTGCATTTCAGAAGGTACTCCAAGTAAAGAACTCCAATATTGAATGTATGACAAATGAAGTGGATGTGTATATCAATATGCATTGGTCCCTGGTGCTCAACTAGGTTGCAAGAAATGTGAATTGCACTTTGGTTGCAAACACACCAATAGTAAAATTGCAAAATCCTGTGGGAATCCAAAGTCTGTCAATAACTGGAAAAGCCAAAGAATTGCTTGATTTCAGTGCAATAACTGCCCTGAACTCAATACCTCTAAAGATGAAAGTGTAATAGACTTGTTCTTTTTCACGCCCAAATTTCAACTTGGAGTGAACCAAGATGAAAATTTTTGCTCAAGAAGTTGATAAACCTATATCAATAGAACCTACCAAATCTAAAATGGATAAATCAACTGAGTAGAATAGTTTTAGTGCCAGAAAGGATCACTCCAAAGTTGAAATCCTTACAAGAATAGTGAAAAATCCTTTTAGTATCCTAGTGACAACTATGAGAATAGAATGTGCAAACAAATTTACAAGCCCTGTTTTGCAAAGGAAATATCAGGGAAGTATGGGTCAATACCTCAAGTACATGAGACTCCCAACCAAGCTACCTTTTAAAATGTATGATCACAAAGTGGTGTGGTAGATTCAGAAGTAATGAGTAACCTACATGAAAAGGACATGGATCTCTTTATCCTTACTATCAAATCATAAGTCAAAGCACCGATAGAAGATCTATGGAGCTTGCTTTGAGCTACTCAAATGAAGCCTATTTTGAAAGTCACAAATTGATTACAAACCAAGGAAAGCTAGTGATTAATAACCCAATATATCTATTCTTATCAATCTTTGTATAATTCCTCATGTTGAAGATGAAATTTCTGAAGTTGTATCAAGATTTAATAATAATAATCATCAACAAAACTATTTGGAGAAAGTGCAACCATAACTAGAATATGGTTTCGAATAATATCCAATTAATTATAAAAAAAAATAATTAGAAGAAATAACTTCTAACTTAACACCCACATGGCAAGTGATACATTTTACCAATAAGTCTTCTTGTGTACCATAGATGTTTCAATTATCTTCTTCCTTATTGTGACATTTTCCTAGTAATGTATCAATTACTCATGTAATTAAGATTATCCTTACAACAAATACCATAAACACTAAATTTTAAATTTCCTAAAGTTCATCCCCTCATCCAAGGCATGCTCACCACTTCTTATGTGGTCACATACATGCAGAATAACTTCTAAAACCGTAATAACTATCGGATGACCTTCACGGGTGTAACTCATCTCAGATAATAAATATTTGATCATAAAGGTGAAAATCCTACTGGCAACAAGAATGAATCCAAGTAAACCTTCTATAAAATGGGGTTTGGCTCATTATAAGCATGTACACCAAACCATGAATCAAGCTCCTTTAGAATGGACCTAAATCCCATTGGTTGCAAGATATGTGCCATAGTAAACATTATAAAGTTATTCCTGTATGATATGTTTCTTAACTGACATATTCAATCTATCGATATTTTATATCTATTGTTTGACCCAAAAATACGTGTCATGTTGAAATGAAACATATGTTTCACGTGGATCGATTCCACCGGTTTAAATTAAGGAAATGTATTATTTATTATGAAATTTAGCTAGTTGTTCCTATAGGAAAATAAGCTTCCTAATAAATGATCTGTTGTTATGAAAATGGATGAATACCTGTATTCAGGGTGTGGCCTATCTCAATGTATTTATAAGATCACTAGAAAAGGCACTTGTCCATGTTTTGTCAGAGAACGATGTCATGGGTTTATGATCTTATTGATGTTCCAAAGATTAGACTAATAATATTCTTCATTTCAAATAGAAGATTTCCAAAGTAAATTCATAGTCAGTGCAGCTCTTTATTTGATTAAGGGACATGTGGACACCTTTCTAAAAATTCAATATAGATCACATTTTTTGGACTTCAATGTGATATACACCTAAAGTTTATGTCAAAAAATTGGATTTTTTAATAGTGATCACTTGTAAAACCACCATGCATGGTTTTATATTAAACCAATGCTAAAAATCCATGGAAATATTACAATGCTTTGAATCCCTGTATTGTCATAAAAAAAATGAAGGTAATGTTCAAGTTTATTGTAAATTATAGGTTCATGATCAGCCTATAAAAGTTTCACATCATGAAATGATGTTTAAGTACAAAGTGAAGTTGATCCATCAGAATTAATATCTTCTACTTGGATATGTTGAAAGGTTTGCTTAGAGTAAAGCTCATTTACTCACAGTAATAGATTTTATCAATGAATTTATTATTGTTGGATTGAAAGGTACATAGCTATGTAAATGTATCAGTTGTACAAGTGTTTAGTTAGAGACAGAACTCTATCAGTTAGAATATTGATGCAAAATGTAGAAATTATTGATCTAATACAAAGATTCCATGAAATAGCTACACAGACAATAATTGAAATCAACAACTCTATATTATATTTTTATTATTATTCATCTAATTACACTCCATTATATAGGAGATGTAAAATAACAATCCTTACAACAAATTTGTCTTCTATACAACCATACACCCATATGGTTTCAACCTCTCACCAATATAATAATAAAACAATACTAATTGTTTTATTAGCCGATTCTAACTTACTAACTTACCACATACTAACCACATTTTACATTTACTATTTACATTTACATAGTAAATGTACTTTCACTAATTTACCATAATAATAATTACACATGTAATTATTATTCACCCATACAAATGGAGCACTAAGATATATTTCCTAACATTCCCCCCTTAGTGCGAACATGGGGAAAACTTGATCCCCTTAGGTACTTGCACCTGCTCATGATATTGATGATTTTACAGGATGATCATAAACCTAATAGATGGTTTTTCATAGGGTTGACCATAAACCAAAAATGATGTTTTACAATTGGTTTACCACAAACCAAAAGGGTGATGGTTTTGCATAGGGTTTACCAACAACCGAAAATGGTGTTTTACAAGTAGGTGTACAAACCAAAATGGTTGGCATAGGGTTTACCAACACTGAAAATGGTGGTTTTACAACTGGTGTACCACAAACCAAAAAATGAAGGTTTTCAAGTGGTTTACCTAAAACCACATCATGATATGCCAAGTATTATTCTTAGCCCTCATCACATCTCACTGCAGGGAATAACATAGAAATTCTGCTGAAATCTGTTGCATATATAGAAAATACCAGAAATGTAGAAAACTAGAAATGGAACATTGAGATCATGTTCCCCCCCTCAATGTGAAATTTTCTTTATTCTGAAAACCACAATAGGAAAACTGCAACCAAACACTCTGGAAATATAAAGAAACAACAGAACACACTGTATAAAAAAATAATCACCATAGCTGATACGGCCCCGTCGTTGGTGACTGACGAGAGGTCGTTGAGGACCTCCAACCTCCTGTGCCTCCTTCCTCCAAGAACTTCACTTAGTATAGAAAGTATTTTCCCTGAAATTATAGTCAATTTCACTCTGTTATTTGTTCATCTCTAATTTCCCATTCTACAATTTTGCTTATATCTGTAGGTGCTTTTTCTTTTCCATCTACTATCCTCCATAGATTTTTATTCATTAACTGCATCTGGATTTTTACTCTCCATGTATGGAAGTTCAGCCCATTAAATTTATATAATGGTGTATCCATTTGGTTACTGAATCTAAATATCCTAAAAAAAAAATTGAATGTAGATTTGAATTACCTTTGATTCTCTGATTTCTAAAAAAAAAAAACATAGTGATCAATGTGCTTGTATAGTAAATTACAATTTTTCTCCCAAACTACGAACTGGGTTTTGCTGAAATTTCTACTGTAGCTTATTGTATAAAGATTGTTTCACACAAAAAATTTTGGAGAAACCTAGATCACGAAACAAAAGTTACGAGATCTTCTTCGAGACAGATTTAACCTGCTCTGGTACCAAATGTAGAAATTACTCTGATCTAATACAAAGAATCCATGAAATAGCTACACAGACAATAATTGAAATCAACAACTCTATATTATATTTTTATTATTCACTATTGTCATTACACTCCATTATATAGGAGATGTAAAATAACAATCCATACAACAACATTTGTCTTCATATATAACCATACACCCATATGGTTTCAACCTCTCACCAATATAATAATAAAACAATAGTTTAATTGTTTTATTATTCTAACTTACTAAGTTACCACATACTAACCACATTTTACATTTACTATTTACATTTACATAGTAAATGTACTTTCACTAATTTACCATAATAATAATTACACATGTAATTATTATTCACCCATACATCAATGGAGCACTAAGATATATTTCCTAAGAAGATCATGGGTGTAATTTTGCTTAATCAAATAAATCCTTGAATCTATTTGAGAAATATGCAAACTAAGGAAATAATGCAATAACCCAAGATCTGTCATGTCAAACTGTGTATAAATTCCCTCTGAATACTCTAAATGTGGGAAGAAGAGCTATAAGTTACAGATCAATAACCTGGTACAAGAAAGTATCACAATATCCTCATTAACATTCTGGAGATACACTGTATGATTGGAGTGGCAACGAAAAAAACTAGTAGATAGAAGAAAATAATCCATCTTTTCATACCAAGCCCATGAGGGGCTTGTTTGAGATTAATAGAGAGACCTTTAAAGCCTAAAAACAATTATTAATTGTAATGAACAAATCCAGTTGGTTACTCCATGTATATTTCCTCTTGTAGATCTCCATGTAAGAAGGCACTCTTCACATCCATTTGGTATACGTGGCCACCCTTGTGATGCATCAATAGAAAGTACAAGGCATATAGAATCCATCTTGGTAATGGGTTTAAAAGTCTTATGAGTAATCAATACCTTCGACTTATGAAAACCCCTTTGCAAAAAGACAAGCCTTATACTTGTCAATGGACCCGTCAACTATGTATTTGGTTCAATATACCCACTTACACCTAGCCATATTTCTTCCTTTAGGAAGAGATACCAAATTCCAAGTATTATTCTTCATCAAAGAAGAATACTCATTTGTCATCGCATCATCCCACTCTGTATCCCATGAGCCTTTGAAAAATACTGTGGATCCTAGAAACTTCCTGACACAAAATTCCAGAACCTGTAGAATGTGTGTGATGATGCCTAGTGGGTGGAAGATCCTGTATGAAAGGTGTTGCCTCAGAAATTGTAGTACGAGCCCACTTAGGCATAGTGACAACATCAGTGGGAATAGGATCCTCAATGGTATCTATAACCTCCTCATCAACCTCCTCAAATAAAGGATCCTCAAGATGAGATGAAGAAGAAGAAGGCATGGAAGAAGATGAATAATCATGAGGAATGAAGCACTCATCAAACTGAACATGTGTTCAAAAAATAACATCATGTGTATCAGGATCTAAAATATGATAAGCTCTCATGTCCTCACAATACCCTACAAAGATCAAGGGTTTACTCTTCTTATCCAAAGCTTTCCTTTTCTTCTTTGGCACAAAGGCCCAAGCATGGCTCCCAAAGACTCGAAAAAATGAGACATCTGGATTAGTGTTGGACCAAGCTTCCTCTAGAGTCAAATGCTCAAGTGCTCTGTGTGGTGTGTGATTCTGAATGTAGTTAGCACAATTAACTGCTTCTACCCAATATATAGAAGGTAAATCTCTAGAATAAATCATACAGTTATCCATTTCCTTCAAAGTTCTATTCTTCCTTTCTATTAATTCATTCTGTTGTGGAGTATGAGGAACAAAATGCTAGTGAATAATGCCTTGAGTTTCCAAAAAGTTTAAAAACTCATTGCTGAAGTACTCCCCCCATTATCAGTATGAAGGTTCTTTATGCTACTAGAAGATTGTTTCTCGACCAAATCCTTGAAGACTTTGAAGTGTGAAAAAAACATCACTTTTGTACTTGAGAAAATAAACCCAAGTACGCCTCAAGAAATTATCAATAAATGTAAGTGCATACTTAGCTCCATTAAAAGATGGGGTAGGAAAAACCATCAAGTCACTATACACAAGCTCAAGTGGTGAAGAAGCTCTCTTAGACAAATTCTTAGGAAAAGGATCTTGGTGTTGTTTCCCTAATGCACAACCATGAAAAACTCCCTCAAGACAAGAAACTCTAGGAAGACCATCTACCATACCATGAGTGCTCAACTCCTTCAAATATCTGTAATTGAGATGTCCAAATCTTTCATGCCAAAGCTTACTCTCTGAATCTGCATGAGAAACCAATCATGTCCCTATAGAAGAAGTGTCATCAAAACCCTCAAAGTGATATAGTCTAGAACTATGATCAACAATACCCTGAGAAACTAGTGAATGAGGCTCCAACAAAGTTCTGTACTTCTGCTCCATGTGGTGTAAAAGTCACTGCTTTTTCCTTGACCAGAATGAAAAATTTTATATACAAAAAATAAATTTGTAGTGATGTTAGGAACGCATAGTGCATCTTGGATACTACCACCATCAAGTTGTATATCATTTTTTCCTTTAACATTAAGAAAGGAATAATCTCCAACCTCAATTTTGGAAATAGAACTCAAACCTAGAGAAACAAAAGACTCCTTGGAAGAAGTCATGTGATGAGAAGCACCAGAATCTATAACCCAACTGTCTGCAAGTGGTGACTGAGATCTCCCAACAACATTAAGTGCTTTTCCATGCTGATTAGAAGGAGGTGGAGTGGAGATAGAAATTTTTTGTTTCTTGACTGCATCCTCTAAGGCTTGCATTCACTTATAACACCTATGTTCTTCATGATTACTACCCCCACAAAAAGAGCATGAACGGCTAGACTTATTCTTGGATTTAGAAGACTCCTTGGGTTTTGAGTTGTTTTCTTTGGGTTTAGGAGCATTTTGAGATGGAGAAGGTGTGGATTTGGTTTTACTGTTTGGTTTTCCCTTGCCCTTAGGATTAGATGCAACTAATGCCTTTTGAGAGGTGGAAGACTCAAGGTGAGATAATTTGGATTCTTCCCTAGTAAGTCTTTCACAAAATGTTTCTAAGTTAGGCATTTTGAATGTGTCACCTAAGGCATCCATGCTAGAGAAAAAGGTAGAAGCAAAAATTTGGAATGGTCCTCTCAACTTGGATAGAATCAAGTAAACACACTCTTCATCTTTCTTATCTCTTCCACTCCCCTTCAATTGTGTCAACAAATGCTTGAACTTGGTAAGATAGTCTATAATTGTTGGAAAATCTTTAGGATTAAGAGAGGTGATCTCAATGTCAAGTTGCATGGCTCTCATATGATCCACCTTACCAAATAAATCCTCTAATTTCTCCAAAAATTTTAAAGGAGAGTCACACTTTTCCAAATGAAATAAAATACTGTCACTTACATAAGTTCCTATCAAACCCATACACTCATCAAATTTGCACTGGTACTAAAATTTCTCATATTCTCTAGTGAACACTGGTTGTTCTGAAGAAGTTAAAGCCCATAATCCTTTCCACTTAATTATTGTTTCCATTCTTGGTTTCCATGTGTGGTAATTATGTGTTGTTAATGGCTCAACATGATCTAATGCAGAAGTAGATGCCATCCTCAAAAAATCACCAAAAATAAAATTAAGAACCAAGCAATGCAACAAGACCCCCAAACAATGCAACAAGAGCCCCCCCAGAATTTTGGCACTTTATAATGAGTGCGTGTGTTACAATATGGCACTTTATAATTATAGTGTGATTCTCAAAATAAATATTTCCAATGGAAAGAGCATAAAAAAACAAGCACTTTTGCAAAAAATGGCACTCAAAACCGAGTTACCGATCAAAAGTTACAAGCTTTTCAATATTATGCTCTACTATTTATTTTAGTTGCCACTAAAATAGAATAAAATACTCTTACCTTCACCACACAAATAAAATGAAAGGGGGCTGGAGTTAAGCACCTACTAGTAGGAATCACAAGCTTTAAGCCCTCATATGACCATACCATATGACCTAGGGCTAAGGATTTCAATGGTGTGCAAAAAAAATAAAGCTAAAAATACCAATATCCCAAATGAAACTTGGGGTTTTCCCCACCTTCAGATATCTATTTTTCAATAGCAACCCTCTAAATTATGCTCTGACTTACCATGGATAAAAGGAACACTCTAACCAGGAACAATAGATCATGCCAAGCCAAGAACATAGATGCTAATCAAACACCACGATCAATAAGATGAAAAAATTTGCCAAAATAACTTTACATAAAACCTTTGCAAACAAATGAGCAGCAATATCATATATTATTATGGAACTTAATTAAATACAATGAGAATGGGCCTTGCTTATATAGGAAAGGAATAACAATATAAGAACCATTAAGGTCATAGATCAAGACCTAAATCAACGAAAGAACTAGTCATCAAATAACTAGTTAAGTCCATAGATTTATTGAGAGAACTAGACATCAAGGATCTAGTCAATACCATAGATCAAGGAAAGAACTATACCTAACAACTAGATAATATCCCCCTAATATCTAAATAAGATAAAAAAATATCCACACACATAAGTGTGTGAGGATAAATACAATAAAGCTGAATAAAGTACCTAGGTAAAAATGAGCTAAGGTAAATACCTAGTCTAACAATACTAGCTTATTATTAACCTTCATTAAAAGAGATACTGAAAAATATCGCTTACATTAGATAAAATTCTTTTAATTAATTACATCAATCAATTACTAAGTTAATTAGTCCTTTGAATCTCGTATTTAATCATATTAACCCTCTTATTGTTGAAATTAGCTGATCAAGCCCTTCAAATTCTATTAATATACAAGGTAGGAAAATCATCTCAAATCAGGAATTCTATAAGCTAAAATGTTGTTTATTAATTAATCCCAATTTATTAATTAAAGGATCCCCTAACTCCCAATATTTGCCATAATCTCTAATATAATCTCTTAAAATCAAATTATTGGACTCTTGTAATTCTACATACATGAATTATCTAGTACATTCACTAGGTTTTCCTTCTCCCACATTAGATAAGCTTGATATAAGTTTATTCTAGTACACCTATTCACAATTGTACACCATGTATTTGTAAGACATTAAATCATGATTAACTTAATCTATCATGATTATTATAAGGGCTAATTAAATCAAGTAAATAAGATCCCCTATCCCCTTTGATCTTCTTTAATAAATTATTCAAAATGGAAATCAAGCCTCTAATGATGGATCTTTCCTCATGAAGGTAAAGTACTTGCAGTAATACAGTTTATTGTGAAGGTCTAGAAGTTTCACTGATTTAAGGAGAATGGAACTACATCCTAAGAAAATCAAAACATCAAAGGGGAGGTATGAATTTAGTAATAAGATTCATATTTGTGAATAATTATGGTCCTTTTCCACTATATCATTGATGTATTCATTTTTAAGTAAACTCTTACGATGCATCTTTCTATGTTATGGTCTTATTCAATTAGCTGTTTTTAGTAATTTAATGATGCATTAGTCATTTAAACCACTACTCATCAAGTAATGTAAAGTAAAACTGCATTTAACTGGAATCCTTCCTCTATTTATTCACATCCTATCTATTTATACTAACTTTTCAAGCATTATAATCTTGTAAAAGAAAAAGAACTTTGATGTCTTTTATTCACATGAACTCAGAGAAATGTGTATACATGATTTATTAGTCAACTATTCATTTACATGATTGATTTATTCCAATGGAAAGGTATACCTAACTTTGGTAATTGTGTGAATTATGTATTAGTCTACTCACAAAATTAACCTCCTTATTCTATTTCCCTATCAAAAATTCACCCCTCTTCGAAGTAAATTCCTCCCTTGTATAATGTAGTAATCACTTTGTCAAGAATTTAGTTGGGAGTATTCAAGTGTGATCCTTGGCCTAACGAACCAAATGGAATGTCTGATGTGAATTATTTGGTAATCAACAAATGAGGAGACTCCCCATCCCCAAGAAGAGGGGCTTAGACCCATGGCTGTTGGTCAAAATGAATAATATTACATGCAATCAATTATTTCACCAACATGTCCATATTTGCCAGAATATGACGTAAAAAAATCACTGGGGACAGATTTTCCTCATTTAGCATGAACCTCTAAAACATATCTGAAAATCTCGAAAATAGTACATATTTTGTAAATGCATGAGATAACATCATAAATATAAAAAACATATCTGTAGTTGACTTAAGATCAACTAGTTATAATCCTATTACAACAATCCAATTTAGAATATGTCACTCCTTTATAATACCCTGAGTAAAAGTTGAAAAAAGAAGTATTTGTCTATTAATTAAAGCAAGTGAACATTGTAGGTCTTTCATTAAGCTAGATGTTGAGACAATCAGAAAATATATATACCCTATTCTTTGTCCCATACAAATCCCCAAGTTTCATGAAAATCCGGATGGCTTGTAACATCCCATTGAGGGAATATTAGTTGTAGACCAAGAGAGCATGACTCTCCCATGTAAGACAGAAGAAGAATAAACTACACCAATGATTGGGATTGGAAATCGATTTGTTAGCTTTGGTTCTTCTATTACAGGAAATTCAAGTATCAAAAGGACTATGGTAAGAAATCTCAATTTCAAGAAGACATAATTGTCTAGATGATAATATTTTTCATAAGAATCATGTGGATTTCTTGCTAGTGGAACCATCAAGATGCAAAATTGTGGCTCTCATGAAATATTATATTAAAAACTGCTGCAAAGGAACTATCCTTAATACTCTAAAACTTGACTCCACACTTACTATGATGACATGATTCAAAATAAATTTTTAAACCCAACAAAAGTGATCTGAAGATTTAAATTCCATAATCATTCCTTGATTAGATGTTGAGAATTCTTGCTACTTGAATTCAATAGGCAACTTGAACATTCATTATGAAAAAAAACATTCCTAAACCTATTTAGTGAGACCAACATATTACAAAAAAATATGGGAATATGTGGTTTTATTACATGAGATAATGCAGCTATTTTCCATATCTACAAAAGGTTGAGATCACTAATAGTTCATTATAAAATATGGATTATGCTTTACACACCAGTCTTGTAAGTAAGCCCCGAAGACAATTTATCGAATGAAGACATCAATACAAATGGTGAAGTACATTCTCTTGGAAAATTTCGTTATAAAACACCACAAAAAAGTCTCTACCACACAAAAAAAGCATTATAGAATCCTTCAACACAATTATGAGCATAACATATATAGATATGTATATCTATATACGTATACATATACATATACATTATAAAACACCATAAAAAAGTCTCTACCACACAAAAAAAGCATTATAGAATCCTTCAACACAATTATGAGCATAACACACACACACACACACATATATATGTATATCTATATACGTATACATAGACATATACATATACATTGTTGTCCACTCAAAATTCCCCGCTCTGTCAAAAGTAAAAATTTCAAAATTTTGAGTTTAAGTGTCTTTTCTGTCGAGCTGGTGGTGTGAAAAAAGTCTTGAAGTCGAAAAAATCTAAGTTTTGGGTCATTCTGTAAGTATTTCGGGCCTGTCGGACATTTTTGTCCCAACTGTCCCAAGTACGAAAGTGCATTTTGTTCCCCGATCGGCCGAAACCTCCGAATTTGTCCCATTTTCGGGCCCGTCGGAAGTTTTTGTCCCAAGTGTCCCGAAGTTACTGTGCGAGATGTTCCAATTTCGGCCGAACCGCCCGAACCGCGTACTTCGCACTTTCTTGTCCCAAATGTCCCAATTTCAAAAGTGCGCTCTGTTCCAATTTCGCCCGAACCGGCCGAGTCGCGTACTCCGGAACTTTTTGTCTCAAATTTCTCAAGTTCAAACTTAAAGTGCACTCTGTTCCATTTTCGGCCGATTCGCCCGATTTCGTCCCAACTGTCCCGAGTTCCCAAAGTGCATTCTGTTCCCCGATCGGTGAAACACCCGAACCACGTACTTCGGAACTTTTGTCCCGAACCGTCCCAAAGTTAAAAAGTGCAAGCTGTCCCATTTTCGGCCGAAACTCCCGAGTCGCGCACTTCGCTCTTTTTCATCCCAAATGTCCCAAAATGCATTTGTGCGTCCTCTCCCCGTTTCGCCCAAATCGGCCGAGCCGCGTGTTTCGCGCATTCACGTCTCACTTGTCCCAAGCGAACCAACGGTCATTCATACTTAGTTTTTCCCGCTCTACCCGAATATGCTGTTTTTCAAAATATGAATTCAAATGCGCATTGATTATCCTTCTCTCTCCTCAACGGCTATATGGGCAAAACCTCCTTTGCAATTCTTACATTGTCCCAAGTGAACCCTTGCAATTTGAAAACTTAGCGCATGTCCCCTCCCTCTGAAACTCCTTTCCGAGCCTGGTTTGCAGCTCTGTTACTATCAATATGAAGATCAAGCTTCTGGAGGAAGCTTGGGAGAACTAAAGAAGTAGTTACGAAGGACGAAGTTCAAGACGCCGGTTACATCAGTTTTCAAAGATATTCATTGTCATCCTCAAGATGAAATTTCTGGTGTGTCCCTCATGGCAAGGACATGGCTGAGACGTGGAAGAAAACTCAAGCAGCGGTTTCTGAAGACAGTGGGTCCTTCTCAGAACTGGCCACCTGTCTCCTTCCCCATTCTTTTCTCTTCTTCCTATTCCTTTCGTATTCCTTGTAATTAGTTAAGGTATTGCGTTTGGCATTCCTTAACTATTCTTTAGTTAAAAGATACGGTTACGAGGAGTAACCGATATGTAAGCTATATAATGGTCTTCTTTGCGCCATTTTAAAAGAGGAGGAAGAACTTGGCATATTTTCTGAAAGTGTAAATAGATCTTAAAGAAATCAATACAAAAGGGCTTTCTATTCATTGTCTATCTGATCTCTGCTATTTCTGTGTTTTCCATTTAATATTGTGAAGATCATTTTGTCTCTAATTTGTTAGTCTCTCTGATTGCATACTGTCCGGTTTTGCAAATACAGCGATCTTGTATAACCAAGAAGGAACTTTGTGTCCTTGATTAATGAATCTGAAGAAGGTTATTTACAGAACTTTGTGTCTTTAAATTTAATCCTATTCAGCCAATGCAAATGATCTTGTCTTAAATTCCTTGAAACTTCGCATACATAAAGAATTATTCTGCTATCTATAATTCTGAATGTTGCTATTCTGCTCATCCTCTTATTCCCTTTCCTCAGTCCTTTTGTAACTGATGATCCTTGTGGAAAACACTTTCGTAATATCCAAGTTCAACCATAAAATAATATTTTGTACATTTGTAAATAAGTTCGTTTCTGAATAAGGGAACCTCTCCCATTAAAGAGGAGGGACTTCTTGTCCCCTGACTGTTGCTCTTCTAAAAAGTCCTATTTGAAAACCAACAGTTTTTGGCGACTCCGCTGGGGAAAATCGCATTCCAGTTCTGTAATTTTTGATCATCCTTTGATCTGGCGACTCCGCGTTTCACTCGAGGGAGAAGGGCCCTTGGTATCGAAGATTCTCAGTTTCAGCTTTTAGAACAACAAGGTTTTCCTTTCCCTTCAAATTCAACAAGAAATAGAAGGACCCGTTCGACAAGCACTCCACCTGTTCAAGATAGAAGTCCTACGGGTGGTATTCCTTCAGAGCCTGCTAGTCCCAATCTACGAGCTTTGATCCTTGCCGGTGTTACAGTTCCTCTCCAAGCCGTTTTTCCAAGAATGGCAGCGCCATTACCATGGGGTCATCGTGTCGGGCCTCTGGCCCTTGCTCAGCCTTTGCATGAGTTACCCAGAGGAAACCGGAAGAACTTCCCCAAATTCAAAGGCGATGGCAAAGTGCACCCTGACGAACACATCGCAGCCTTCGTTGTTGCATGTGGAGTTCTGGGAGTCGAATATGAAGACGTCTCCGTAAGGCTGTTTGTTGAGACGTTACAAGATAATGCTGCTGATTGGTTCTATCACCTTCCGGCCGGTGCTATAACCGACTGGGACACAATGAGAACTCAGTTCGAGAACCGTTTCAAGCCGGCAGAAGATGTGCATGCCTTGCTTGCCCAGGTCTCTCAGATAAAGAAAGATTCACAAGAGCCCATGAGGGAATTTGTGGCCCGGTTCAACAGGTTGGTAAATAAAATTCCAACGCCTACCCGACCTGTCGACCAAATTCAAAAGTGTTTCTTCCTAAATGCTCAATCGCCCAAAGTTAGTTATGCACTAAGAAGGGCTAATCTCGGAACACTAGCTCTGGATCAAGAACTGGCTGTTAGTATCGAAGATGACTTGATCATGTCAGGGAAGTTGAGAAGAGACCCTCCCAAATCTAAGTCTGCTGCTTCTTCCTCTTCCACCCCTGGACCTAGTACTGATCCATTAGTCCAGAAACTCGCAAATGATCTTGTCGCTATAAAGAAACAGTTGGCTCAGCATGCCCCGTATGCAGATGTTCCAAGAAGAAATTTTCAGCCCAGAAATCGTTTGCCTGCTCCTCACACAAGACTAGCACTTGAAGGACCTCCTGTTAAGGTTCCTGTGAATGCAACCTGTGAAGTTGAAGAGCCAGATGATGATGAAAGCTTGCGAGGAGTTTGTGGAGGAATTTGATGATGAAGCAGAGGAACTTGAGGGATCTCGAGTGAATTTCTTTACCACTGAGGGCATTGATGATTATGATGAAGTGGTAGCAGACATGAACAGTGAATCTTTTGCTGTCATGACTCGAGAACAGACAAAGCAGAGGGAGAAGGTGACCCAGCCACCTAAGAAATCCAAGGAGCAGTCGGCAACTATCCCTGTAATTGCAAGAAGAGGATCTCCTATCCCTACTTCGTCTACACAGAAGGTGAGTCCTATCAATCCAGTTACCAAAGTTGCTTCTTCTTTTTCTCCTAAAGTTGATAAGCCTAGAATTCCAAATGACGATGGCCCGTCCACTTCTGGATCCTTTGATATTGTTGATCACCTGAAAAAGACCAAGGTACAAATCTCAGAAGCTGAGTACTATCAAACCCATCCCAAAGCCTTTGCCAAAATGATCCACTTTGTTAATTCCAACTCTAAGACCACTTCTAAAGGCCTTTTACCTACTCCTCCTTCTGCACCACAGCCAAGTCTGGTAGCTGCTGTCACCTCCCCTGGTGACAAAATTAAACCATTTTATGTAACACTTCTCATAGCTGGCCATAGGCTCAGTAATTGTGTCATAGATTCAGGAGCCTCAGATAATGTGATGCCTGCTAAAGTAGCTCATGCTTTAGGCTTGACCCTCACTCGTACTTATGGATCCTGCTACTCCATGGAGAGTAAGGAAGTGCCTTTGGTTGGAAGGATTAAAGATGCACAAGTGGCCTTTGCTGCTTTGCCTGAAAAGAAAGTCTTGGCTACCATCCTAGTAGCAGACATTCCTTCTTCTTATGGAATGTTGCTAAGTAGGAACTTCTACAAAGATGTGGGTGGGGAAATCCAAATGGACTAGTCACATGCACTCATACCTGTCAATGGACAAATGAAGAAGTGTTGCCTGAGAAGCAGTCTGAGTATATTGTGCAGAAAACGGATGATCCTAAGGCACAAATACTCTATGAGGATATGGGTCATGGTAATTACATGATTATGTCCCCTGATGAAATCCAACCCCCCAAAGTGTCTCCTAAAGATCCCAATGGTGTTTGGATTTTAGAATTTGATGGAAGTTGTTCCTCAGCTGGTTCTGGAGCTGGTGTCCTGCTAGTGTCACCTGAAGGATGCCTACATCCTTTTTCATTTAAGTTGCAGTTTGAAAACACTAATAATACAGCAGAGTATGAGGCTCTCATTCTTGGACTGCAAGTGGCCAAAGAACAAGGTGTGAAGAACCTTCTGGCTCGTGGTGATGCAGAGTTGATTGTGAAGCAGGTCAGAAACCTCTTTCAGGTAAAAAATGGGAGGCTGAAGCATTACCGGAATCAGGTTTGGGATTCCATTGAATTCCTTGATGCTTTCTCTATTGAAGCAATACCTAGAGAAAAGAACAGCAGGGCTGATTCACTGGCTGTCTCAGGGTCACTACTGATTCCCCATCCTGAATTCTCTCAGGATAAGTTCACTATTGAAATGGTCCACCGGCCTAGTGTACCTGACAATACCAATAACTGGCAAGTTTTCAACGATGACCAGCATTTGCTTTCCTTCCTGGAACTCAAGGGTAATTTCGAACAACTGTATTTTGAGGGAAGTGACAACCTGCCTCGTGAGAGTGTGTCCTCTGACCAAGCCGTCACCCAAGGAGAAGAAACAGATCAAGATGGATGCATCAATCTCAAAGGAAACAAGATTCCTAAAGGGTTGGTGAGTTTGGAGGAACTATTTGATAAGCATGACAGGTATGTGAAATCTAAAGCTTCTACTGGACCTCAGCAATCAGCTGAGTATGATAAGATTGATATTGGGAGTTCTAATGACCCTAAGCTAGTAAATATTGGAAAATGTTGTACAGCAGATGAAAGGAGAAAAGCAATTGATCTTCTAAGAAGGTATAAGGACGTTCTTGCATATTCTTATGAAGATCTGAAAGCCTTCAAGCCAAAAGATATGCAGCACTCGATTCCTCTCAAACCAGGAATTAAGCCTTTCAAGCAGAAACAAAGGCAGTACAACCCCAAAATAGCTGACACCATCTTTCAGGAGATTCAGAAGTTGTTGAAGGCTAAAATTATTTTTCCTATTCACCATTCGACATGGATTGCAAATATTGTGCCTGTCAGGAAGAAAAATGGTGAGATCCGCATCTGTGTTGATTTCAGGAACCTGAATCAGGCTTCTCTGAAAGATAATTACCCTTTGCCTATGATGGATCAAATATTGCAAGCAGTAACAGGATCTGAAATGTTATCTATGCTTGATGGATTCTCTGGATACAATCAGGTAGAGGTTGATACTGCAGATCAACACAAGACAGCCTTCACCACTCCTTGGGGTACCTTTGCCTACAAGAGAATGCCTTTTGGGCTTATTAATGCTGGTGCCACTTTCCAGAGAGCTATGGATCTGGCTTTTGGAAGCTTGAAAGGGAAGTGTATTGTCATATACCTTGATGACCTGACAGTGTTTTCCAAGACAAGAGCGGATCATTTTGATCACCTGGAGACAGTTCTGCTGAGATGCAGAGAGCATGGAATCTCTCTGAACCCTAAAAAATCTGTCTTCTGTGTTACAGAGGGAAAACTATTAGGGCACATTGTCTCCAAGGATGGTATTAAGATTGATCCTGAACGAGTTCAAGCCATCCAGCAAATTCCTCTCCCAACCAGTAAAAAGGGCGTGCACTCCTTCTTCGGTAAGATCAATTTTTTAAGAAGATTCATCCCTGATTTTGCTGAATTAACTTTGAATATTTCTCAGATGATGAAAGGGAAGCAAACATTTGGTTGGTCTTCTGAAGGAAAGGAATCCTTTGAGGGTATCAAGAAAGCTATCGCTAAAACTCCAGTTTTGGCCTGTCCCGATTTCAGCAAAGATTTCATCATCTATTGCTATGCTACAGATAATACCCTGGCTGCTGTCTTAACCCAAGAAGACTCCGATAAACATGAGCTACCAATTGCCTTCATGAGCTATATCCTGAAGAATCATGAGCTAAAATACACCATGATGGAGAAGCATGCTTTTGCAGTAGTCAAAGCTGTTAAGCAGTTCCGTTTCTATATCCTCAACTCTCACTCTATGGTGCTGGTTCCAGATACAACTGTTAAGTCAATTCTTACACAGCAAGAATTTGGATCCAAGAGAGGGAACTGGGTGGCTAAGGTCCAAGAGTATGACATTGATATCAAACCAACCAAGCTGGTTCGTGGAAAAGGTCTTTGTGAGCTCATTGCTGAAGGGGCCAAACATGAGTTGCTGGAGGAGAAAGCTGACCTTCCTACTGTTCTGTTCCTGAGTTCGGTTGATGAATGGTATGCTGACATCGCCCATTTTCTCACCTATGGGGAATGCCCCCCTCATTTAACTGCCAAAGAAAAGAGGACTGTTAAATTGAGGTCAGCGCAATATGTATTGTGGGAAAATGCCTTGTTCAAGCGTGGCTTAGATGGGAGATTTTTGAAGTGTGTGGACAAGGAACAACAGAGAAAATTGCTCTCAGCTTTTCATGATCAGGCATGTGGAGGGCACTATTCATCAACGGTCACTGCTCACAAGATACTCCGGGGAGGATATTACTGGCCTTCCTTGTTCAGAGATGCATCCAAGTGGGTGGATAAATGTGAGGCTTGTCAGACTTTTGTGGGAAGACCTAAATTGGCTTCTTTGCCTCTCAAGCCAGTTGTGATTGAGGAACCATTTCAACAGTGGGGTTTAGACTTCATTGGTACACTTAATCCTACTTCTAGTGCTGGTCACACTCATGTGCTAACTGCCACTGACTACTTCACCAAATGGGTGGAAGCTATTCCAGTCAAGAGCACTACTTCTGAAGTGGTATGCAACTTCATCAAAGAGAACATCTTGGTAAGGTATGGTGTACCTAACAAGATTGTAACAGATAATGCTTCAAACTTCTCCTCAACTGAGATAATGGATTTCTGCTATGGGTATGGCATCTCTCTGGCTCATTCTTCAGATTATTACCCCCAGGGAAATGGGCAAGCAGAATCCACAAACAAGAACCTGGTGACTATCATAAGGAAGTTGGTCAATGAGTCTCAACGAAACTGGCACAAGAAGCTATATGATGCTCTTTGGGCAGACAGGATCACACCTAAAAGAGCCATTGGAATGTCCCCTTTTCAAGTGGTGTATGGAGTAGAAGCTCAACTGCCAGTAACAGTGGAACTGCCGGCCTTGCACCTGATGAAGGCCATTGAAGATACCAGTTTCAGGGATGCTTTAGATAAAAGGATCATGTACCTGCACAAACTGAATGAAGACAGATTGGAGGTTGCTGATAGGATATTCGTTCACCAGCAGAAGGTAAAGGTCCTGTTTGACAAAAAAGCTAGGTTCAGAGAGTTCCAAGTTGGAGACACCGTGCTGTTATGGGACAAAAGACATGAACCTCGTGGCAGCCATGGAAAGTTTGATTCCCTGTGGCTCGGACCTTTCAAGATCAGACACTTTGCTGGTAAGAACTCTTTCTATCTTGATTACATGGATGGTTCGCCCCTCCCACTTCCTTATAGTGGGCAGTATTTGAAGTTGTTCAAGTCCTAGGTGACTAGGGAGTCCCTTTGTATATTCTGTACAGTGTTTTCCTTCTGTTGTTTTGGTGTGTTTCCCTTCTGTTGTTTTTGTGTGTTGCCCTCTGTGTTGGTCTGTTTTTGACTCCGTTGCCCAAGGGATAAGGCACTGGTCTGCTTCACCAAGTTTGTCTAAGTTCTTGCCTTGTCTCATTCCTTGAATTTATGCCAAGTCATCCCCAGAAGGAGCCAGCTGTTGTCCACTCAAAATTCCCCACTCTGTCAAAAGTAAAAATTTCAAAATTTTGAGTTTAAGTGTCTTTTCTGTCGAGCTGGTGGTGTGAAAAAAAGTCTTGAAGTCTAAAAAATCTAAGTTTTGGGTCATTCTGTAAGTATTTCGGGCCTGTCAGACATTTTTGTCCCAACTGTCCCAAGTACAAAAGTGCATTTTGTTCCCCGATCGGCCGAAACCTCCGAATTTGTCCCATTTTCGGGCCCGTCGGAAGTTTTTGTCCCAAGTGTCCCGAAGTTACTGTGCGAGATGTTCCAATTTCGGCCAAACCACCCGAACCGCGTACTTCGCACTTTCTTGTCCCAAATGTCCCAATTTCAAAAGTGCGCTCTGTTCCAATTTCACCCGAACCGGCCGAGTCGCGTACTCCATAACTTTTTGTCTCAAATTTCTCAAGTTCAAACTTAAAGTGCACTCTGTTCCATTTTCGGCCGATTCGCCCGATTTCGTCCCAAGTGTCCCAAAGTTCCAAAGTGCATTCTGTTCCCCGATCGGCCGAAACACCCGAACCGCGTACTTCGGAACTTTTGTCCCGAATGTCCCAAAGTTAAAAAGTGCAAGCTGTCCCATTTTCGGCCGAAACTCCCGAGTCGCGTCACTTCGCGCTTTTTCATCCCAAATGTCCCAAAATGCATTTGTGCGTCCTCTCCCCGTTTCGTCCGAATCGGCCGAGCCGCGTGTTTCGCGCATTCGCGTCTCACTTGTCCCAAGCGAACCAACGGTCATTCATACTTATGCTCTTCCCGAATATGCTATTTTTCAAAATATGAATTCAAATGCGCATTGATTATCCTTCTCTCTCCTCAACGGCTATATAACGGGAAAAACCTCCTTTGCAATTCTTACATTGTTTTGAACCCTTGCAATTTGAAAACCCGCGCATGTCCCCTCCCTCTGAAACTCCTTTCCGAGCCTGGTTTGCAGCTCTGTTACTATCGATATAAAGATCAAGCTCCTGGAGGAAGCTTGGGAGAACTAAAGAAGCAGTTACGAAGGACGAAGTTCAAGACGCCGGTTACATCAGTTTTCAAAGATATTCATTGTCATCCTCAAGATGAAATTTCTGGTGTGTCCCTCGTGGCAAAGGACATGGCTGAGACGTGGAGGAAAACTCCAGCAGCGGTTTCTGAAGACAGTGGGTCCTTCTCAGAACTGGACACCTGTCTCCCTCCCCATTCTTTTCTCTTCTTCCTATTCCTTTCGTATTCCTTGTAATTAGTTAAGGTATTGCGATTAGCATTCCTTAACTATCCTTTAGTTAAAAGAAACGGTTACGAAGAGTAACCGAATTGTAAGCTATATAATGGCCTTCTTTGCGCCATTTTGAAGAGGGAGGAAGAACTTGGCATATTTTCTGAAAGTGTAAATAGATCTTAAAGAAATCAATACAAAAGGGCTTTCTATTCATTGTCTATCTGATCTCTGCTATTTCTGTGTTTTCCATTTAATATTGTGAAGATCATTTTGTCTCTAATTGTTAGTCTCTCTGATTGCATACTGTCCGGTTTTGCAAATACAGCGATCTTGTATAACCAAGAAGGAACTTTGTGTCCTTGATTAATGAATCTGAAGAAGGTTATTTACAGAACTTTGTGTCTTTAAATTTAATCCTATTCAGCCAATGCAAATGATCTTGTCTTAAATTCCTTGAAACTTCGCATACATAAAGAATTATTCTGCTATCTATAATTCTGAATGTTGCTATTCTGCTCATCCTCTTATTCCCTTTCCTCAGTCCTTTTGTAACTGATGATCCTTGTGGAAAACACTTTCGTAATATCCAAGTTCAACCATAAAATAATATTTTGTACATTTGTAAATAAGTTCGTTTCTGAATAAGGGAACCTCTCCCATTAAAGAGGAGGGACTTCTTGTCCCCTGACTGTTGCTCTTCTAAAAAGTCCTATTTGAAAACCAACAG
>JAHRHJ020001330.1:0-25828 GCA_019776745.2 Taxus chinensis
CCAACTTAGGCCCCACCAGAAGGAAACTTCTAACCTTTGCTTTCCAGTGATCCATATATGAAACTCTATATGGATTAAGCATGGAATGCTTCTCGCGCTTTTTCATGCTCAATATCCCACTTCAGTACAAAGTCTCCTGCTTAGAATGTCCTAACTTTAGCCTTCTTGTAAAATATCTTCTTGATAAATGCTTGATCCTTCTCCATGGCCTACATTTCATGTTCTCTTTATTAATCTACTTCCATAAGCTCTACATACCTAATTTCCATAGGCTCAACCTCATCTAGTTCCAACTATTTCATGAGTTCTAATGTCGGAAATTCAGTGATATAGGAAGCACTGCTTCCGTTCCGTATACAAGCTTGTATGGAGAGCTGCCTATAGACCTCTTGGGTGTAACTCTATCAGCCCATAGAGTTGATTTGAGCTTCGTGTGCCAAGTTCTTTGATTCTCATTAAGAGTCCTTCTGATGATTCTGAGTAAGTTTTTATTTATAGACTCTGTTTGGCCATTACCCTGAGGGTAATAGTTTGATGAAGTGTTGAGGTACACACCATTCTTGACAAACCATTCAGTGATTTTGGTGCCAAGGAATGTCAATGCATTATTTGATATGATAGTAGCAAGGACACCAAACCTCGTGACTATCCCTGCATAGAAATCCAAGATGTTGGATTCATTCACTTCCTTAAGTGCCACTGCTTCAGTCCACTTGGTGAAATAGTCTATTGCCGTAAGTATCCACTTGTGGCCTTGACTAGAATTTGGATTGATAACTCCAATGAAATCCAATCCCCATTGCATGAGTGGTTGATCTACTGAAATTGGACGAAGGGGCAGTGTTGTTAGCCTTTCTTTCCATGTAAAGAATGCACATTTCGTGCATTTCTTGATCCATGAGTAATAATCATTAAACACCGCAGACCAATGGTAACCAACCTTCATGATTTTGAGAGCTGTTACTCGTGGAGCAAAGTGGCCTCCTGCTTCCCCATCATGGAACTCATGTAATATCTTCTCAATTTGACTTGTTGGGACACACCTCAATAACACCTTGTTCACATCCTTCTTGAATAAGATGCCATCAATGAGCACATATGGCGTGGACTGTAATCTGAAATATATTCTCTTAGCTTTGTTCCATTCTGGAGGGCACAAACTTGTTTGGAGATAATGCACCATGTCTTAAGTCCAACACGGAATGGGTGCATCATTAGCTGGTTGTTCATGATCATTTTGCAGTAGCAGGAAAACCTTCTTTTTACCTATTGACTCAGCTTGTTGTTTGGAAGAGAGTTGCTCAAACAAACCTTTGCCATGAACCAACTTAGTCACTTTGATATCAATGTCGTATTCCATTACCCGAGTGATCCAACCTCCTCTCTTCTCATTCAGATCCTTGTTTAGGAGAAAATATTTGACACCAACATGAGACACAAATAGTTGAATTTTATTGTTCGAGACAAAGTGTCTGAACTTCTTCAAACTCCTAATGACAACAAGAATGCGCCTTTCAATAAAATAATGCCTTACTTCTTAATCCTCTAGGATTCGACTGAAGAATACTATGGGTTGTTCTAAAGCTTCTCTATTCTTCTCCACCAAGATATTTGAAATTGTGTCTGATCCCCCAAAAGAATACAACATGAAGTCCTTTGAAAATTATGGGTTGATAAGAGTTGTATCTTGTGATATTACATGCTTGATAGCTTCAAAACTCTCTTTTCCTTCTGCTGTCTATTTTCTTGCAAGATTCATCTTCAACATCATTGTTAAAAGCTTTACAAGAGTGGTAAAATCAGGCACAAATTTGTAGACAAAGTTTATCCTTCCAAAGAAGCTCTGGAGAGCTTTGTTGTGGTGTGGCAATGGAACTATTTGGATGGCTTCAACTCTTTCAGGATCAATTTTTAACCCTTCTCTTGAAACGATGTGGCCCAACAATTTTCCCTTGTGTGCCAAGAATACACAATTTTTTGGATTCAACGACACTTTGAATCTTCTACACCTTTGAAATACTTTTTTGAGGTGAAAGAGGTGGTCTATTGCACTCTTTGATAATACAGTGATGTCGTCTAGATATACAAGCACTATTTGTTGATTAGTCCTTTGAACACCATATCCACAGCTTGATAAAATGTTACTTCGGCATTTGAAAGTCCAAATGGCATCTTCTTGTAAGCATATGTGCCCCATTTCGTAGTGAAGTCTATCTTGAACTGATCATATTATTTTACCATTATCTGATTATAGCCTGAGTAGCCATCTAGTAATAAAAACCTTTCAGAACCAGCTACATCCTGCAAGATTTTGTTCCATTTAAGGAAGTGGATAATGATCTTTGAGTGAAGCTCTATTTAAATCACAGAAGTCTACACACAATCTGATTTCTTCATTCCTCTTTCTCACTGACACCAAGTTTGCAACCCAACTGGAATGTTTTATAGGGAATATGATGCTATCTTCAATTAACTTATTCAAATATTTCCTCATGACAGGTTCAATGTGAGGATTTACTGGCCTTTGCTTATGTTTGATAGGTTTGGATTTTGGATCTAGCTCAATAGTATGTGGTGCTAACTTTGGGTTAAAACCTCTCAAATCCTTATGAGTCCAGGTACAAAGACATCTGGGAATTCTTGGAAAAGTTGAACAAATTCATCTTTCTCTTGTAGGGTGCTTACATTTCCAATTTGCAATGTCTTTCCTTCACCTACTAAAATGGGCATTCTGAATCTATTATCATTTACCTTGAATTCTTTCTGCTTATCCTTCCGAAACTAATCATTTGTGTTAAAGATTGACTTCAAAATTACAAGCCCTTTTGGTGATTTGTTAGTACTTAATTGTACCACTTGGTCACCATACTGTTGCTCCACCTTGTCTTGGTTTCTAGCAGAGAACTCAACTTCTTCTTGTATAAAAGTAACAAATTTATAGATTATTATCAAATACTTTCCAACTTGCATTGTTATCTGGCAATAGATGGTCTTATAACCACCTTGACATGAGGATAATATTTCTTAGTTTTGATACTTTCTACAACATCAAACACTGCTAACCCAATTTTTGCTAGCATGTCTGGCTTACTTCATTATTCTTTCTTGGTATGGAATTAATGTTAAAAGCTTCGAAATCTTCATTGATATCCCATACCTGATTTTTTTAGTTCCTTCAACAGATAATTCTTAGCAGCATTTTGTCCTATGACTCTGGTTCACAATTAGCTCACAATCTTTGAAATACTTGCAAATTTTTTAATATCTTCTCTTTCTTGTCGTAATGTAATCCATGTGAATTAAAGATTCATACTTAGCTGCGTTGTTTGAGAAAGTAAACTAGAAACGAAAAGCCGAGTAATATTTTGTTCATTGTGGTGAATTGATCACATCTCCTCCTCTTGGACCTTGTCTACTCCTCAAGCCATCAAATAATGATTGCTACACCTCATTATCGTCATTGTGATTTAGCTTGGTAATGCTAGGGAGAGGTTGATTCTCTTCATGCAAGCAATAGACTTCCAATTCAGTTTCTTCCATTTCCTTGTAATGATCAAAAGCATGTATTTTTTTTTCCCATTCATCGAGAGTCAAGTCTGGAATGCATCCGACCTTAGTATATGCTTCATAGGTGCTTGGAAGATATTCTTGATCAAAGGATGAACAATTCACATTCATTTGACTCAATGTATGAGGCTCTATATGGAAGTTTGCAATAGGCTCAGATCTGATTTTAGCCTTAGCTCCATAACTTATTCTAAATAACATATGTGACCAATTAACAGACAAATAGCCTCTAATTTTAATGGTGAAGTCTCTTGGACAAACACAATGCAAAGAACGTGGTGGCAATTCTATGATTGATACATCTTGCAATACTGGTCACATTGGGACATGCATGTAATGTGAAGTTAAAATATTTGATTACTCCAACTTTTGTTACTGATGTCCCATCTAATTGCACCACACCTTTAGAAATTACTTCAGATTTAAGACCCAGATTGATCAGACTATTTGTTTTAGCATGACTGAGCTACTTGCTCCTGAATCAATCACGCAATTATAAACCAACTTATCTTCGATGATCAATGAGATATAGAATGGCGAAGAATTCAATTTTTTCCCTTGGTGGTATCCTTTATTTCCTCCTTATTGAGCTACATTGGTAAGAACTTTTTCTTGTTGATTGGGTGACTGATTTGATACTGACCAATTTTTCATAGCAACTTGCAATAGGTCTCTTTGTGCCTAGGATAGCTAATGACTCCCACATCGAGATGTTTACATTTTGTTTTCTTCATCTGCTCAATGATGTTGAATGAAAATGAGCTATATCCCTCTTCTTCCCCTTTGCCTTGTGCATAGTTTCTTCTCTTGCATATGGGTTGTTACAACCCATCACTTGAGCTGGTTCTAGAATGTGGCTTAGGTTGACCTTTGTACATTGGGAGCTTCAATTTGATCACCAATAACTTGTTGAGTGATAGAGGGTTGTAGATCATTCGAATTTGATGATTATCCATCTCCAATATTCTTTTTCTTGGATCATGCATTGATTGTTATACTTTGAGATGGATCTTGATTTATACCACAGCAATATATTCATCATTCCAATTAACAAGTGTGATATCATTCAAACTTTCCCCTTACTTGAGTAACTTCATTGCTGTTTATTTCCTTCTTGACTTATCTCTTGTTCCAAACCCAATCGTTTTCACCATAATATATTTATTCAAAGCACCATTGAAACACATCGACTAGTTATGAGTTTGATTGCATGGGAAAAACTAGTCATATTCTTGAGCCATGTTATTTTTCACTGTCAGCAAGGCTCTAGATGTGGATGTAACATTAGGATTGTAAGGATGACATGGTCTATTAGCAAGAGGTTTGAATTGGTTATGATTTGTGGTTTGAGCTGGGTGGTCTATTGGCATGATGTTAAGGCCTATTGGGTTGGGTTTGAGGCTAGTATGACCTGAACTAATGAGCTTGTTGCCTCTTGAGTGTCACTAAATCATTGCCTAAGTTCTGCAGCTATTCTTCATGAATTATTGGAGCTCACTTGAGGTGCTATAAGACGAGGTAGTTGATTCATTCAAACTCTTATTTCTTGGAGTAGGAATGAGAGATAATGTAGGTGTTTAACTAGTGCTTGGAGCTCCTACTTCTAGATAGAGGGGCATAGGTGGCCTAAGTGTAAGTTTATCGGCTTGAATAAAGCAATTTTCAGCTCTATGTTATAGGCTGCTGGGTAAAGTTATACCCCTCATGGATTGAATCATCACTGGAAATATCAGAATTTAAATCTTTTAGGAAGCATAGGAAAGGAACCTTTAGTTGTTGGTCTCATAACAAATAGAAATCCAATCCCACTTCTGCTGGAATATAAAGTTGAAATTGGTCATCTGTTCATTAAGATCTCTCTTGATTGTTGTTGATTATTCCAATAATAGAAAAATTATCTCCCTTTCCCCCTAATTGATTATGGAAGAGATATGCACAAATGGTCCTAATTATGGATAAACCCTGCTGTTACATTTCTGAAACATTGCAAAGATTTACCCTTAAAGGAGGATGCCAACAACTTAGCAACAATATCCATTTCAACAATTTCGTGAATTGCACAAAAATTTGCAATGTCCTGGATGTGGTCAATTGGATTTGTTTAGTTCTCTCCAGTGAAATATGGAATGTTCTTCATTGCTACAACTGGAACTAGATTTTGTGCATTAAGAGTAAGTGGGCTACTTACCAGTGAAGTTCACATAGGGATTGGGCTATGTGGTATCCTGATTTGTTGGAGAACTCTAGTTGATTGAATGAATGACCTTCCAAGGTAGAGATGTTGATAAGGTTCTATTTGATGGAGATGGAGATCTTTGAGCTCTTCTTCCCCTTCTTGCTCTATCTCAACGGATAAGTGTAGATAGACAAATAGACCCTCTTCTCTAGTTCTTGATCTTGTTTTGGATTCTTCTCATGAATATGCCAAGCTTGGACTTCTGAAACTAGTGGATTTATCCCCTTTTGGAGTCATCCAGGTGTGCTATTGCAAAGATTGTTACAAGCCGGAATAGCGCTTATAACAAGAGCACATCAAATCTTGACTGCGAATTAAAAATGGAAGACTTCTTTAGGTCCCATCGGGCATGCCATAACTGTTATTAGTGGATTGCATCACCCTCTAGATCTGCATAAGTGTATGTTCTTGAGCTCATGGTGTGACTAGGATAACATGGGTGACTATCTCTAAGTTGTAGAACTTGTTACTTTAGATAGACCTCAAGAGAACGATGGTTCTTCCTCCTACATTACCTCCCACAATCTACTCTAATGCAAGAAAATATATCTTATCCTAATATAAATTTCCAAGGGACCAAGGAGAGAGAATGCATGAAAACTATAGCCTAAACTAACAGCGGTGATACACCTAGAAAAGGAGGGAATGAGAATAGATCTCCAATGTCGTGAAAAATGGAAGTGAACTACATATTGGAGAGGGTGATAATAGTTCTTCATAATCTAGTAGACTGCATTAATAAAAATATTTTATACACACACAATGGTAATGAATCCCTGAAAGAGCATAGAATATAACATAATATGTTTGTAATGAGGTTGAAAGGATAAAGAAGAATGTAAACAAACACAACAAGGGAAGATATATCCATAAACATGCATCTATTACTTCATGATATGAACATTTCAATATGTTACAAAGATAAGGGCATGGATCACCATGCAAGGAGTCCACTACAAGTGGCTTGTATCACACTGGATTCACAAAATAAATTTGAGAGAGTTTTTTCTACTCAAAACTCTATCTCCCCATTACAAATGAGCCCAACATTCTTATTTATAGAGTTTCGAAAGGAAGAGAGAGGATTGAAAATTCTGAAATCTAACTTTCAACCACTTGCAAGAAGTCATAAATGGAGTGAAATTATGGTATGTTTGATTGCAAAAGGTTTCCCCATGTCTGTTCCCATGACTGGCAACAGTGAAGAATGTTTGCCCATGCTTCATTAAATGTTCTCCCAACCACCAATAAAATCACTATTCTTAATTGGGCACGTTTTCATAAAACTCACCATCCATTCTTCATCACATCTATGACATTTATTGATTAATTATGTGTCATCAGGATCGGAGCCATGACTCCAATGGTACTAATTTTGTGTGATTTCCGTTGAGAATTGCAAAAGTTATGGTCTTTTGAGTGTACGCACAGCCATTTTGAGTTTGTCAGACATTTTCTTACATTTTACAGGATTGAGTATTTAAAATTTCATTAGAGATGGATATATTTCCTTTCTTTTCACCCATCTATCCTCATTAAAAATAAGAAATCCAATTTTTTTGGCGTAGATGACGTTGTGCCCTTTCTGAAAAGTCAAATTATGTGAAAATCGGAGATATGGGTCAAAAGTTATGACCCATTTGAAGTTCAGGGGTCGGGTGTTGACTGTTCCTTTGCAATTGTGGGTATGGCAGGTTTTTTGGGAATTCATGTGTCCTATGGACAATCAGGCCATCTGAGCCTCCTATCTCTACCTTTTTCTGCAACTCAGGCTTATGACATGTAATGACTTTTTGGTGTGGATGATCCCATGTGTCCCTGTGCAGATTGGGCCGATTTTCTCCGCATTGCCCACGGTACTCGGGCCACTCAGGCTCAAACCTCCACTGCTTGACTGGCCCATGAAGGTCTACACTGACTTCCGCTCCATCCACTTTTCTTTGAGTGTGGTGATTTCAGATTTCCTAGGTCCCATGCGTACCTTTGTCCCAACTTGTCCCGCGGACCGCACGAGACAAAAACTTCCGTCTTTTCCGCATTTCCCTTACTTGCGGCTATTTCGGCTTTTTTTGGGGCCCGCCTCTGTCAGACACATTTTTCCACCATCTCTGCAATACACTTGGTCATGACCAAATCAGATTTTCAGGCATTTTATGGTACTTTTGAGTGAACTTATACCGCAGACTATGTGGGATGCATTTCGACCCACTTTTAGCCGCAATACACTTCCATCCTTAGCATTTCGGCCCCTGAACTAGGTACAATCAAACCCTAGTACGATCCGCATTGGTTCAATCCGTAACTCCTCAAACCCGATAATGAAGGTAAAACAGGCCCTTGAATTCATTTTTTTCAAATTTTTGCAAAATATCACTAACTCTTTGGATTTTTCTTGGACATGGAAGTTAGAGGAAAGGAAAGGGGTACCCAAAAATCTAATTTTTTTGGCCTTTCACCATTTCTTCTTGGTCCATCCTGAATGAATTGTGTAAATTGTCAAAATTACCTTGGGGATGAATTTTGGATAACATCTACCATCACTACATCCTGAGTTCTATATGAAATAATTCATTTTGTAAATATACAAGGTATTTGGGGATATTCATGTCATTGATTTTACCAAGAAAGGAAGGAAAAAAAATTATCCCCATGAATTTGTGTAAAAATGACTTTAGATACCTTGGTACAATTTTCTATTTTCATCATGTCAAAATATGGGTGAGTGGAAGTATATATTTTATTTTCAAGCAGTGTCTATCCTTGGTATGAGATAGATATGCAATGCACATTGAACAAGGAAATGTAAGAACACCAAATCTGTGTAGATGAATGAAAATATTAGGGAATTATCCAAGGAAATATTTATGTTTTATATGAAGTTTTTATTGAGAACAATTTCTAAGATATTAAGAAATATGAATGTATGCTTGGGTGAAGGGAACCATCATCCACTCATTTTATTCCCTAAGAGGCCATTAGAATTGCATTTAACCATATTGAAGAGTGGGTGGATATATCTATAGTACCTTTGTTTAGGGCTAGGATTTGATCACCACCTCATTAAATGGATCTAGTAATCCAAACTATGGAAAATATGAAAGGATTTTCCATGAATAAAGAAGGGGCTTTGTGGAAAACTAGTTCTTTCTCAAAGAGGAACTTGAATGATGGTGAATTTATTGTATAATGTAAACCTTATGATAATTGTCATAGCAAAAAAGTGTTAAAAATGTATAAATAAGATGTCAAAGTATATATGGATACCTTTATAATTAGGGCTAAGACATGATGAATGCATAGTGTAAAAAATAATGGAGGGAAAATGGAAGAAATTCCAGTGTCTTTTGTGTTTGAAGAGGATATGGTTCATATCATTCATGACCTTAATCATAATGATAATTTAATGAATCTATATTGGCATATGTATTTATCTAGAAAGAGGAAGTGACTATGGAGATCATCATGATGAGGATATTGAAGACGTTGACTATAAGTCCTAGGATCCATGGGAGAAGAAGAAGATTAATAATATAGATCCATAAACATGAATAAAAATAGAAAATTCAATTAGTGTGATAGATGTTAGGAACCTATTAGCTCTGGATTTTTGGAAGAGATGGAACTATAATGAATATTTGGTGGGAAAAATTCTGCAACCTATACATGAGGGTGACAAGAGAGGATGAAGGATAAAAACTAGTTCCGAATAGGACATCCAAATCAAATAGATTTGTTGAACCAAGTGATAGAGTAAAAATGATTACCTAAATGAACAAGTTGTCTCTATATATATATATATATATACACCAAAAACCTAAGCTATGTTGTTTATTGTAAGTCATCTTTTTTAAGTCTAGATTTTACTAATGAATTACTTTAAGCTGGTTGTTTCATGTGTATCTCATGTAATGCCTCATATTTATGTTTTCTTGACTAAAAAATATTATGGGAGAATTTCAAAACACTTACCATTTATTTTAATGAAATAAAAATCTACAACAAATTACCATGACTTTCTAAAAACATTGTTTAAATGATCCACGCATATTTAAATAAACACATACATAAACATGTGTGTGTGTGTGCCCAATATGTTTTCATGGAATACACATTGTACAAAAACTATCGGTAATTTATTATCCACTCTAACGGCCACAAATTTATGCACCGAAACCACATCCAACTTCATTGATAACTTATGGGAAAATTACGGGAATTTTAAAAAATGTTGCAAGGTTGATATAATTTAATTACATTTAATTAATTCCCATTTGATAATTTCTATACACCCTTAGGTTGGTTGAAATAAATTTAATAATTAAATATTATTCTTTAATTCTCAAAATAATTAAGGAGTTTATTCCTATTCCAAGGTTCCCATCAATTAATTTAACTCTGCATTAACCTTTAATTATTTTAACCCCCTTAATTAATTTAATACAATGTCCCATACACGACTATTGTTTATTTAACCATAATCAAAGACCATACATTTATTTCCCTTTAAATATATTATTTGAAAATATCCTATGTGTAAACTTTTAATTTAATTTATGAAAATAAAAGGGACATACCACAACATTACCTAACCCACTTTCCACCTAAGATGAAAAGTCCCCTAGGTGACCCCCATTAGTGAAATACACATACACTTAATTTTAAAATACTGATTCCCATCGAATTACTTCCCACAAGTTAAAAAGTGTAGGGTCAAATCCCCCATCCTTTAGATCAAATGAATATGGAGCCATTAGATGTATAGGTTTTGACTAAAAATACCTAATTTCTCTTTACCTTTCTCTTCTATTCCTTATTGGTTCTCTAACTTTCTTCTCATTTTCATCATTTGATTTTGCAGGTTGGAGGAAGTGGAGGAGACTATGGAAGCAAGATGGAAGCCATTGAGATTTTTTTTTTGTATGCAAGATCCGCCATGAGACGGAATATTTCTTCCTCCACGTAATCCCATTATTTCATCTCTTTATCTATTATTTTTTCTTTAAATCATTTTACCACAGGGCTTCTAGTTATGAAGTATGACATTACGCATATTTTTCAAGGATTTTACTAGGTTCTTAGATAATGCTAATATGTCACCATTATATATATATGTGTATATATATATATACATATAGATATATATATATATAATCCTGTAAATATATCAATATTATAAAGGGTATACACATGTTACACACATGTATATATATGTAGATATATTAAAATAAAACTATTTTACTGTGAAGGATTCGAACTACCCTATATATAGGATGTAGCATTTCAGCTGTAAAAGGATCGACCCTTTTTTTTGTTTAATGTGCGGTTTTGCCTATATATATAGGTATATGAATTTCTGTGGGGGTGTGGTGCCATTCTCCCCTTCGCTATATTATTTTGATTTCTGAATGGTAAAACCCCTCACCCGCTGGCCTCTGTTTCGAAAATTTTCTTTTTCATATGGGGGGGGGGGGGGGGGGGTGGGGGGTTACGTACGCCTCCCCCCATCCCCACCAATTTTTGTTTTTAATTTAAAACATAATCAGGGGGTTCTCTCCCCCACCCCCCCCAATATATAGTTTTCTTAATAATATAAACAATACATGGGGGTGGAGGGGGAAGGGGCCGAGGTTCACCCCCCTGAAATTATATTATTTTTTATAAATATTGTATTAACTGGAGGGGGGTAATCCGCCAACCAATTACTTTTTAAAACAAACAAGATTCATATGTTAGTTATTTGTATTTTTATTTTATTAATTATAATAAACATATTTATGCATATATGTATGGATGTATGGATGTATGTATCTATGTATGTATGTATGTATGTGTGTGTGTATGTATACATATATATAGTCAAATATATATGTATGTATCGATTTACTAAACACACACATCATATAATATAGTTAGATAGATTCATTTTTATAAACAATATATTTCAATTTACACACATATATTTATTACATACATACATATATATATATATATATATGTATATATATATATATATATTACTTGGGTTCATCATTTTAAAAAAGAGGTGTACAAATGAAAGGAAACAAATTTCTTCCTTCTATAAGTAGGAAACTATTTAGGTAATAATTTTCTTATTGTACTATTGTCTACTTTATATCTACAATAATAAAAATTATGCCATTTTAAAAGAGGAATAAATATATATAACTACCCATATAGTATTCTATATTTGATAAAGTTGATGGGTTTAATAATCTTTTCATTTACAAAGGAAGATACAAGGTAGAGAGATCTCAGTTGTATTTACTATTTAAAGTATAACTAATTTCAAGTTGAATATGAACTGTAAAATTTAGGTTTCTTTGCAGATTTAAATGAGTTACAAGTGCAATAATAATGCAACTTACAATTTCCTTACCATTGACCACTAGCATTCCTATTTCAAAAGAAGGTAACCATTTCAAACATTTTAACCTGAAATGCAAATTTTAGTTTAAGTTGTAGATTTAAAAACTCAATACAATGTAAAAGAGATTCAACTCCAATAAAATGCAACTTTTCAGTCAGACACATGTACCATGGATTGGTAATTCATAACAATTTTTGAATACTTAATTTACAATATACTCAATCTTTAAAATGCAAGTATAACAAAATCCCCCCACACGAAGCGGAGACATGCATGATAATTTCCAACATTAAATGTCCTTCCTCTTTGCGTCTCAAATACACATGTATCTTCATCCCAAGAAAACAACTTGCAACTCTAATCACTTTTCTCCTTCTTCAACACAATTAAAAGGAAGGGATCTTAGGGAACACTCACCTTCCTAACCTTAATCCAATTGAGAAGGTGAAGCCAACCTTCTCATTGGCACCCATGAGCCCCCAACAATGGAGAAATAAGGGAATGTATTACAACCATGGAAATACTTCATGTTAAGGCTTCCACAAAACATAGATACATTCATGCAAACAATACTTGTAACACAGACAAGCACAATAACATTAATCGTAACAATATAAAACTATTCAATCACACATAGGCTTAAAAAGTAAGCTAAAGGAGAAGAGAAATACTGGAGCCATCCCCTTATACCTTCCAAAGTGGGTTAAGTGGTCCACCCTCAAAAAATTCCATCCAGCACTATACATAACTATTATCCCTCTCTCAATCTCTTATCACTCCCTCAATTCTCTTATTACTGTCCTCGTATAAAAGATATCAAAGATAAAGCATAGAAATATCCCTTTTTACCTTCACATAGGTGGAACACCCCTACCCACAATCCCTCAATATAAATCATCACAAAAGTCCCTTTTACCTCTCACCTCAATGAATCCCCCATTTTTCTTCTCCAAAAACCATCCTTAAGGTCAAAATCTACCCAAATCAGATACTAAATCACATACATCCATTATCTTTACATCACAACCTACACAATAATAAAGTAAAAATGCAAGCTATAGGACACTTATCCTTTCCAATGCTATAACCTTCCTTAATATTCATGCTAAAAACATCTTCATATTCCAAATCAAAGCCAATCCAAGTCTAATCTCCCAAATTTCTCAGAACAAATTCCAAGAAAGCTCACCAAAATATGCAAGAATATAACATAAACCAAGTAACCCACCAAAATAACTAAGAATAACCCAATTAAATATAAAATGTGTGGAGAGGAGGGTGAGGTTGCTCCATATAGGATGCCACATGGACTTCTCCTCTAATCCACCTCACTAAATCAAACACAAATACAGGATCACGACTCATAATTGGGTAAGGTGAGGATATGACACACGCAATTTCATTCAACACACAAACCTCCAATCCTATACTTCCAAGGACGCAATTAAGAGGGTTCGTAAGAAAGGTGCACATTAATTACCTCTTTTTCATTTAAAAAATACATCATGAGGGATAAATTTGGACCCTTACATCAGTGAGCACTTATGGTTTGACCCTTCAAGGTTTCATAGGTAAGGGACAAATATAAACTTGTCTCAAAATGTTTTTAAAAAGTAGGCCTCAAAGCACAAATTGGATATTTTGAAAGTGATGGGAATGGTACTGCTACACAAAGGTCAAAATCAATAAAATCCATCTAAAATCCATTAAGGTAAACAAGGACTCTCTACCACATTCAATGCCCACTTTGGTCACATCTCCTAATTAGCATAATATACACAGGTATAATTACCCTGAAACAAAGCTTAGAATCACAAGCACAATATAATGAATTAGAATCACAATTTCATAAACTTAAATACAGATTTAATTGATAAATAACTAAAATGAAATATAAACATCATTCAGCTCATGGTTACATGTGAGGTTGGTCCGCTAGGGATACCTCCTAACTAGCATTATGAAAAGAACGAAGAAATAACACATAAGAGTTGCCAAGGTGACCTTGTTGTAACATATCCAATATTCTTTCCAATGGTTAGTCTCTTAGTCCCTTCTTGTTTATTGTAATTTCAAATTTCCTGCAACCAACCAAAAAACACATACTCATTTGGCCTCAAGGCTACATCAATTACATCGTGGAAATAAAATACATACATATCTATCAATTAACATACATCATATAATTCGTATATAAATCATCATCAAGGTTAACAATTAGTTCAATTTTTTACAATTTATAAACATTTCAATTCTACCATTTTCACCAACATCAAAGAGATCAGCAAGACATAGTTAGTCTCAATCATCTAAACATAATTAATACATAAATAAATGTCAAAGTTTCAGTATATAACAAAAATCAACACTAGATCATCATCAAGTGCTGAAATATGTATCCATGTTTGCTAGGAGTCCATACAATCCACAATATGGGTCAAAACCACAATAATCATTAAATGTCCATACCAGTCTATCAACATGTATAACCAAAATGTAATAATAATGTCCATGTCTCTAAATAAATAATAATAAAATAATTAAGTAAAAATAAGTGTTGAAGAGGAGTGGGCATTACATTCCCCCTCCCCTTAGACTTGACTTCCTCCTTGGAAGTCACGAAAAGAGGTAGGGAAAAAATGCATACAAATAGAAATCACGCCTTCGTGCATGGTTTCTTTACTTTGAAGAAAAGGTGTGTCCCCTTGGAACCCCAATTTTGGTCCAACACTATTATAAAAAGAGAAGGAGACTATTAGGAAACAGATACTAAACCTTCCTCCAAAAAAGGTTGCTAGCATTAAAACCTACAGAATAATCTCTACAAGGTTAACCAAGTTACAACACCAGAACATTTAAACAGGAAATTGTCTGATGGATCTCTAATGAATGAATACTAAGGTCCATGAATAATAGGAAAAATTTATGAACATAAGGTGTCCACGTAGCCACACATGGATACAATAGACAGTAACAAGAAAGGATAAGACTTCCACTTAGGTTCAATTACACTTCAATGTTTGTTAATTTAGAAAAAAATTAACAACTACCAATCATGACCTTGAATTTTTCACATGAGAAACCACACCTTCTTATAGAACCAAAAAAAATCAAGGCCACAAAAAATGAGGCTTAACAATAGGGAAAAGACCTAGTTTTAACAAAAGCGTTGACAAGGATGTAGACTACTCATTGGAAGTACTTTATATAATTCGGAAGAAGTCACTTAACTTTTCATGGTGACACTAAGCATAATATTGGCCATAACGTTTCCATAGCTTAATTTCTAACCCAAATCGTAACACACAACCACTAATCCTGATTTAGAATATCCAATCACTTAAAAAAAATTGATTTTGGTGATAGGCAATTCTTTCCCATACTATCGGATGGACAAAAGAGATACCATTAAATATATATAACAACTGAAATATATTAATTTTAAACCCTCCCTATCTAAAAATTATATTAAAACAAATAGAAGCTTAATATTATAATAAACTTATTATATCATAAATCTTGGGATAGATTTAGTTGTGAAGGGAGATTATGTACAGGGATCTGTTGAAGGAGTGGAGAAGGTTTTCGCGAGAAGGTAAAGGGAAAAGAGTGTGACATCATGGGCTCAAATGTTGTTTGGGATGCATCAATGGGAACCCATCAAATTAGTTCCTTGTTGGGATGTCATTGCTCCTCATCTAGAGATTCCTAATCCCATTCTAGAGAGAGAAAATTCCCATTTCAATGTTTTTGTTGTTGGTAGTTTTGGGGGACGCAGACCAAACATAGATCTGGTGTGAGAATGGTGCAAAAGGAAGTGGGAGTGCAAGGTGGAAGTCAGGGATATGGATAAGGATGATTTTCTCTTCTATTTTTAGGAATAATTGGATATGCAACACGTGATTTTAGGAGCACCATGGTACTTTGGGAAAATGGCCCTCAGTATTATACAATGGAAACTTGGGTAGTATGGATATTTACCTGAACTCCCGGTATGGATTTGATTCTGTGCTATTTACTTAGAGTTCTAAGAGATGGAGGTTTTTTTTCAAAATAGAAAGAGGTTTGGGGGAGCTCCTTGTTGTGGATCTGGCTACGAAGTCTCGATTTTGGCTTGTTTTTTCTAGAATGTGCGTTAACATTCCAATGGGATCCAAAGTGCTCAAGAGTATTTTTATAGACACAATGGATGGACAACACAAATAGGCCATCATTGTTGAAGAGTCCCTGATATTTTGTGAGAAATGCAGAAAAATGGATTTCAATGTTAAATCCTATAGTTGCGGGCTTTTACCTAGCCAGGTGATTGACGAATATTTTTTTGGGGTTTTTATCCCTCAGATGAATTCGGATCTTGAATCTTTATTTGAGGAGGAACATAACATGATTGAAGATTCTAATGGATGCATGGGGAATAGCTTGTTGTTTGTAGGTCTTATTTCTTGTTTGAATACTGGTGGATTGGGGGTTAGTGTGGCTGTCAAACGTGTGGAGTGTGATAACATTTATTGACGTATTATTACTAACTTGTTTCTGGAAGAGCCTTATGTAAATGATTCAACAAAACCTGGTTTGGTCCACTAATAGTCTGTTAGATACTGGTTAGACATGTTGGTTGAACCAGTGGGAAATAATGAGATGTTTCAAATTTCAAAATTCAAATCTTGACTCTCCCTGCTTCCACAACATTGTTGACGTCTGCCTCAGTTGAAAAAATTGTGCACAATATGAGCCATAAGGGATGCGACCCTTTGGCTGAAAGAAATTCCAATGATATTTTAGAAGTTCATCTTGGTGTGGATGTGGGAGGGCCCCACAATTATTCTTTGTTTCCCCGTCCTTTAATTTGGATGACGAGGTGGGATAGACAAAGATCCTACCCAAAAATATTTTTACTACTCGGTTAGATAGAGCCTTGCGGATTCAATCTCGTCTTGATCTCCAATACGACATTTAATGTTTTTGTTTGAAGTCACTTTTATCTACTAGTTGAGGCTTATCTTTTTGTGCATCAACATTATATCCTCTCTTTTTTTATTTGGGGTTTTTTCGGTCCCCTTAAAACCAAATACTTTTACCCTATCTAAAAAAATATTATAACACATAAGAAAACTCAAGCGAGCTAGTATAAAATAGGCAATAAAATAGGTCCAACTAGCAATTTACTTGAGAAACACACCAAACATTCTTGTAGAAACTTACGAAAACAACCTACCACTTCTTCTCCCCAAAGGACAAGGGGAACACTATCATGGTTCCCCAAAAGGAAGGACGATTCCAAAATTCCTCCATATGTTTAACATATGTTGCCTAATCTTGTTAATAAGCCTAGGTCACGAATGGCCTATTCCAAACACAAGAAGGGTTCTTCCCTTAATGCTGGAGAGATATACTCACTCCTAAAAGACAAAAAACCATACACTTATCGAGTTAAGATGCAAAAGGGTATGATGGTTTGAAAGGATCCATTAAGGAGGATTACACACAGTTATGTTCAAGGGTGTAAAATCCGACTAGAACACATAACTATGATTGAGATAATCCATTAATCATGGTATGTGCTATCCAATTTTTCCCCTCAGCTGAAATTGAACAAACATGGCCTTGTACATAGAGAAATTGAAGGGATCATTCAGCCATGGGAGCTCACATTTTGATTCTGGCCAGTCAGGTTGCAGGTGGGCTCAATAATGGAAAAAAATGTCGGAGGAAATAAATAGAAGGATGGTTCAACAAGAATCTTGTAGATGATAAATTCAAGGAAGTTTGGACTCAAGCTAAGAGAAAAATGGGTGTCTGAAGTTCTATTTTTTCAGATTTTGGAGGTTTTACAGTTCATAGTTTCAACGGACAAGAAAGGAAAAAAATAAGGAAAAACCCGAAGTTCCAAATCCTGAAAGTCAGAAAAGACTTAGGGATTTTCATGGTCAAATCCTATTTCAAGGTCAACGGAGCTGTAAATCGGGGATGGCGGATTCTGAAATCCGAATTCCAAATATCATACTTTGGAGGTTTGGAGGCTTCATGTTTCCAAATGGATGAGAAGTCTGGAAACCTCCAAAATCCTGAAACCCAAACCCTCAAAATCCTGAAACTTGAACCCCTGAAATTCTCAAAACCCGAACCCCCGAAATCCTGAAACCCTAAGTTTTAATTTCAAAATTCGGGGTTTTAAAATTTTGGAACTTTCAAATCGAGTGATAAACAATGTTACGCGACATAATTTTGGATTTTGAACTCCGAATTCCAAATTTTGGACATCGGATGTTCGGTATTTTGGAACTCGCAAGTGAACTTGAGCAATGAACAATAACCCAAACTACAAAGTGGAAATGCCCAAAGGTTGGAAAATTGAAGTCTGAAATTTTAGATTAGGGAGGTTGCGAAGTTATTTTAGAGTCCAAAAAAATTGAGCTAACCACTTTCATTTATTGCAGTATGGCACCCCCATCTTCAGATCTCCATAACTTTGTACTGGGAGCTCAGATTTGTACAAAATCATACTTTTCGGAAATATCTCAATTTCCTCTACACAACTGCAGCTGGTTTTCTTAATTTTAGTGGGACTAAGTTCTTCAAAATAAAGAAATACAGTCCACCATTTTAGAGGGCATTTCAAGATTTCTCACCTACCAAATGTTGGTAGGATATCTCTTCATTATATATAAGTGGAAAAATTATTCATTTTACTTCTAGGGGGATTTTAATAGGATTCACTGTTATTTTTCACATAGTTTTATTTCTTCTATTAAGCTACCAGGTTAGAGTAAGGAACTGTAGTGCCCACTCCTCTTCGACATTGATATTACTATGATTTTTGCTTAATTTGACTTGGAGACATAGACTTTGTTATCATATTTGATCAACAGACTTGGATAAATAGACATTACTATATTTGATTAATACTTTGCTAGAAATTATAGATATTTAGATTACAGATATGTGGAAGCTCATGGTGTGACTTATATGATGGATTACATACATGGACTGACATTTCAATATTCATGATCTGGAGTTAATACTTTCTATATGTACTAACACATTGGATTTGATACATAGATTTTGTTAGACGATCTAGCTAGTCTTGTGATCATATTGTTGATTGATGAAATGATAGAATTGAAATATTTTAAAATTGTAAACAATATGTGAAATTACTTGATTTTAGTGATGGTTTAGTTATAATATTTTATGATGTGAATTGATATGTGTATGTGTGTTTTATTTTCTTGATGTTATTAATATGGCCAAGAGGCCAGAGATGTATTGTTTTGATTTTTGCAGGAAATTGTAATGCAGCAAACAAAAGGGGATAGGATACCAATAGTGAAGGCATTTGGGGTATTTGGAACGTGTCACCTTGGAAACATGTGTTTTTTATGTTATTATGTTTTTGATAAATTTTTAGGAGGTACCCCCCATTAGGGGGTGGCCTCAAATGTGACCTTGGGTAAATGTGTTATTTTTTTCCTTTTTAATTTTAATTATTTTGTATGTGTTTTATTATATTAATGTGATTCACTTTATATTGTTAGTTAATTAAGATAATTAATCTTGTTATTTAATGTAAATTGGATGCGACTAAAGGGGTAAGTAATTTTTGCATATTTTCCTTGATTTATTGTAGATTTGGAAAGGATTTTATTGCTTTTAGAGTTGTGTACTCAACCTTGCATGTCAAATTCGGATTTTTACGTAAAGGTCATTTTTGGAGGCTTGCGGGACAAGTTAAGATTTTCCCACACCTCTTAAAGCCACCCAAAAACTCTACATATGATGGGAGGGGCTTATTTTAGGCCTCATTATGTATTTTGGAGGCTAAAAAGGTGAAATAATTACACCTTATTACAAGAGCATTTAATTTTTTCCCTTGGAGTATAAATTTTGGGTTAGTGTGTGGAAGGAGAACTTGTTACTTTCTCACCCACTAATTTATGAGATCTATATTTTGTGTTTAACCATGTGATGTGCAGTTGAGGAGAAGTTATGTGGCATCATACATGGAGCCACCTCACCCTCCTATTCTCCTTTTTCTATTTATTGATGTTTACTTGATGTGTTTGAGGTTGATCATTTGGATTTGCACACTTTTCTTTCAGAAATTTCTTGGAGCTTCTTTGAGATTGCCTTAGGAAGACTTGTTTTGTTTAGTAGAGGGAAAGGCTTGTTGAATATTTTGGAATCTTCTAATGTTAAGGTAGGATCTGTTCCTTTGTATTTCATTTACTTTTTTATGTTTGTGTAAAAATAAATTGGTTATATGGTTGTGATCTATGCTGGGTTGGGTAGACTTTGTCCTAAAGAAAAGGTGTAGGAGATGGAAAATGGGACAACTATGGGAGGAAAAGGAAATTTTGTTGCATAGTGAAGGGAAAAGGAAATTTTATTGCAAAGTGGAAGTATGAGTGGGAGTTCCACCTTTGAGGAAAGAAAAGGGTAAACTTTATATACTTGTGTATTTACTTTACGAGGGTAAAGGGATGTGTTGAGAAGTTGTTTTGTATTTGGAGGCATGTTGGGTGGAATATTTATCTCATTTCGAAGTTACAAGGAGATAGTTCCTATTATTTTATTCTCCATTGGCTTGATCTATAAGCTTATTTGTTGAAATGTATGTAATGTATTTTTGTTTTTTGTTTTAGAAGGTATTTCTTGAAATGTTGGCATGTGTGTTGTAATGACGAAGAAAATTTTGTAAATGTTTCCTTGGTTTCCTTATACCTCCTAGTGCTCGATTTTTGGGGATCGAGGGACAATGAGGAGGAAGAATTTTCTTCCTCATTGGATTATTGGTTAGGTGGAGAGCATTGTCTACTCCCCTATTTTGTTTTTCTGTTAGATATTGGAGAAAATGGTGGAGCTCAACTGAAGTTTTTGGACATAGTTGCATTTTGAAGAAAACAAGTAGAGATCCTACCTTGTAGAATTTTTTCCATGTTGTCTCCACTTATATGGAGGGCCTTTCTAACTTGCATTTTAAATCATCATCTTCTCTTTAAGGTACTATGCAAAAATATTTTGATTTGGTTATTTAACAAGTACTCATGTCAGAAAGGAGGAATTTGAAGTTGAATCTTGTTTTTATTATACGTCCTTCAACTAGTATACTTTATCAATAATTTATTGGATGTATTCTTTTATTTAAATCGGTTTGTTCTTGTAAAAGTAAATTATCAAGTATTTTATTATTTAGATGAAGTAAGGATCTTGAAATGGTTATGTAATGAAAATAAAGCTCTCCCAATCTAAGATTATGGTTAGGGGTTATATTGTAAATATAATTTGAAAGAAATGGTGTTATTGAATTGAGAATGTACGTTCAAAATTCTACTTGTTATATTAGAAATGGATCTCGTTGTATTGTGAAAAAAATGAATTATTTCTTGCTCTATTGTAAAAGAAATCATTTAATGAAGGTGGGCCGGTGTTAAAATAAGGAGTTTCGGGTTTAATAAGACATGGGTGGGGGGAGGCGCCCCCACCCCAATTCATAGTTTTATATGGGTTGGGATGGGAGCACCGCCCACCACCCCACTTTCATTTTTTATTTATTTACAAACATTGGGCTACGCGAATAGGGTGGAATAACAAGTAAATTTCATTTTGTTTATTATATAATTTGTTACCATAAGTAGGCCGATTGATAACTGTGAGGTTTATTTTTTATATTTTCATTATTAATATAATATTATTATATTTATGTATACATACATACATACATACATACATACACACACATATATATATATACACACATGTATATATATTATGTATGTATATATATATGTATATGTAAATATATATATATACATATATATGTATACATACATAATATATATACATGTATACATATATATATATATACATGTATACATGTATATATATACATGTATACACACACACACACACATATATATATATATATATAACCAAGTTTTTTTAATTTACTCTCTAATAATTCATTTGGAAGTAAAATTGAATAATTAGTAATAATAACATTTAAATGAATACATTTTGTATAACAATAGTGATATTTAAATGTGGTGAAGTTTTTTGGTTCTATTGTTAAGGGTATTGTTATCTCCACATAAAACACCCCTTTAGTTTCCACAAGTGTGTGTGCTTGAACTCACAGTTTGATTGCATAACATGGGTACTATCTCCAAGTTGTGGGACTTACTACTTGAGATAGACCTCCAAAGAAGTTGGCTCTTACTCCAAAACTACCTACCACAATCTACTCTAATGCATGAAAACTATCTAATCGTAACCTAAATTTCCAAGCGACCAGGAAGAGAGAGTGCAGGAAAAAACAAAGCCTACACTAAAGCGGTGATACACCAACAAATGAGAGTGAGAATAGTATCTAATGTATGAAAAAACATAAGCAAAGTGCATACTAGAAGGGGTGATAATAGTTCTCCACATTACACCAAATGCATTCACAACAATATTCCATACATGCACAATGAGAATGAATCCCTACGAGTATAAGGTAGACACAATATATTTCTAATAAGTTTGAAATGGAAATAAGAATGGAAACAAACACGATAGGGGAAGTAGTATCCAAAACTTTTATCTATTGCTTCATTGATATGCACAATCTAATATATTACAGAATAAGGGCCTAGATCACCATGCAAGGAGTCCACTGTAAGGGCCTGCAGCACATTGGCTTCAAAAAATAATTTTGACATATTTTTTTCTACTCAAAACTATCTCTCCTCTACAATGAACCCAACACTCCAATTTATAAAATCTGAGAAGAGAGAGAGAGAGAGGGAAAATGAAAATCCCAAAATATGTCCTTCAACCACTTACAAGAGGTAATAATGGAGTGAAATGATGTTCTATTGCTTGTAAAAGGCCCCCATACCATATGATGACTTGCAGTAGTGAGAAATGTCAGCCCATGCTTCATTGAATGCATCCCAACTACCAAATAAAACCACTATTCATAATTGGGCACGTTTTCTACAAAATAACTAGATATTACTCAAAAAATTATAGATTTCTTTATTTTTTTGCATTGCTCAGAGAACCATGATTCCAACGCTACCAATTTTGTGCATTTTAATTGAGAAATGCAAATGTTATGGCCTTCTGAGTTCGGACATCTATTTTGGATCCGCTAGGCATTTTTGTCATTTAACAGGACTGAGAATTTACTAAAGCTGAATATGTTTCGTTTATTTTTCATATACCTACCTTCATCAAAATCAAAATGTTGTTCTCATTCTAGAAAGTCAAATTTCATGAAAATTGGAGCTCAGGGTCAAAAGTTATGGCCGTTTGAAGTTTAGGAGGGTCAGACATTGATTTTTCCTTTGTATGCGGCTATTTTGGTGCAATCGGGTCTTAGTTTCCTGGTTGTCCCTTGTGCGACTTGGCCGAAAACCTCCAATTTTTTTATCCCTCTTGATACGACTATTTTGACCTTTGATGTTCCCGAACTGTTCCCAACGTTGCACCATGCCTTGTTAGGGTTTTGACCTCCTTCTTCCTCTGCATGTTCTTGACCCCGCTTCACCAATCGGACAAGTCAAATTTTCGAAGGCCCCGCGCGTACCAATGTCCCAACTATCCTAGGCACCACGGTAGGAAAAAAATTCCAATGTCTCACTGATTTCCCCTTTGACTACAACTTTTTTGGCTTTTCAGGTCCCGGACGTCCCTCGTGAACCTATGTGGCCTTGAACGAAAAAACCTGATTTAACCGATTCCTTTGCACATTTGTCATTTCATGCTTTGTGGGCTTCTAGATGTCCCCTATGTCGCACAACCCCGTTTGGGATTAGAAATCTCTAATTTTTCCAATTTGAACTGGCCCTCCATTAGCATTTTAAGGCCTGAATTTTGTATGATGACCCATGGTACGATCTTCTTTGGTTCCAATTCCGCAGCTCTTTAGATGCATTGCCATTAAATAGGGCTTTGCGAACCTCATTTTTTCAATTTTTTTCATTTTTTTACTAACTCCTTGGATTTTCTTGGAGTATGGGAGTTCGAAGAAAAAAGGAGAGGTACCACTAAAATCCAAATTTTTGGCCCTTGAACCATTTCAACTTGCCTGAGCCTGAAGAATCAATGTAAGTTATCCAATTCCACCTTGAGGGGTGAATTTGGGATAATAGGTATCAAGTAAGGAGGAGTAATTTTTTCTATAAATGAACTAGTTTTCTATCCCTATTTTTTCGCAATGTAGTGAAACTTAAAAACAATCATATCCAAAAACTAACATTTTCCATATTTATTTGAAAGCTGATAAAAGTATAACATAACTCAATGAAAACTCATTTCCCTTTTCAATCAAATTTGACAAGAATACTCAAGAGAAACAAGCATACTTCCATATATTTCAATGAAAGGAGAATCATTTTAAAAAATGAAAATACCAAGAAAACATTTAATTAAATTCCATATTTGGAAGGAGCTATGTTTCCATTTTATTACAACTCCAAATATATTTTTAATATGAATAAATGAATTAAAATTTTCGCATACAATAAGACATTTTTAATACAACTTGCAACTTCTTCCAATTATTGCAATACATAGCCTGATAATCAATTTACAAGATCTCACTTTAAAATACAAATATATACAATCCTTCCACTCCAAGGTGGAAACAACATGATAATATTTACAATAATGGGGTTTTTTTCTTGATCTCAATTACATATGTCTTCATCTCCTGCACATCTTGCAACTCTACAAGATTTTTTCCATCTTCAACTCAGGACAAAGAAGGGGAGTAGGTAGTGCTCTCCACCCAAACTATTTTAATGAGGAGTGGAAGTAACCCTTATCATTGGCCCCCAAGCCCCAACAATGAAGCAATAAGGGACATTAAGCAACAATGACAACTTTTTTACAAAGGCTTCAAACAATACAATAATCATGCCAACAAACTTACACACATGCGAACACCATAACAATAATAACAACAGTTACATTTTTCCAACACAAAGGATTAAAATCTAAGCCAAAACATAAAATAATAATGGACCCACCTCCATTGTTAGTATCCTAACCTCTCTTGTTGTCATGATATAATTTCTTATAACCAAACACACATACACCTTCGGCTTCAGGATTGCATTAAATACAATCAGAAATAACACAAACAGTCATACATCTAACAAAATCATAGCGAATTTATGTCATATATAAAAATTTAGGATTTTATCAATATTTTGCCCAATCAATGAACATTCTCCAATTCTGATTACTTGTATAAACATCAATGAATACAATAAGGTTGTCCCAACATCCAAATATAATTTCATATCTAAAATTCAAAGCTTCAGTATAATAAATGAAATAATACTAGATCATCATCTAACAATGTTACAATAGTCCATACCATATATTTAATAGAGTCTAAATACTAGTCATGTCCATCTATAATGTTTGTAATCAAAATATAACATAATTCCCATATACCAATGTCAACCTAATAAACAGAAATAATAATGTCCATGTCGCTAGTCCAAAATATAAAAATCATAGAAGATGAATTGTCGAAAGAGGATTTCACAAGCACACTCCCCTTAGCCTCGACTTCCTCTCCTTATAAGTCAAAGAAAAAGTGTGAGAAATTGGGTTCGATGGAGTTGGTGTCCTTGCTAGTG
>JAHRHJ020001331.1:0-25826 GCA_019776745.2 Taxus chinensis
GATAACAACATAGGTTAAGCACTGCAAAAGAAATGTGTTATCCATGTTAGATGAAAATATAAAATATACATAATATATGTAATCAAGTGTAACGAGGAAGGGTAGATTAAGTGAAACAAAAAAATAACATGTGTATATTGTATTAGATTCCCCTAAAGTTTAGTGTTAATGGGAAGGCACAAAGCTGACACCTGACATCATGTAGCTGTGTGTGTGTGTGTGTGTGTGTGTGTGTGTGTGTGTGTGTGTGTGTGTGTGTGTGTGTGTGTGTGTGTGTGTTGAATCAATATCAATATAGTGCATGAATTTATGTGTGTAAATATTATATAGAAAATAATTTTATCCATCAAACAAATATGAAAACAACATGTATAAAGTAACAAACTATCCAATCAAACCATGCATAGGTCTTAATTTTATATTGTTGAAAATATTTAAATGTTTTTGTGTTATGTGATTATTTAAATGAGTATGTTGTTTGTAAATATCTAATGGGAGGGGTTATCACAAGAGCCTCATTATGAGGAAATCCAAAACTTTAGAAGGTGACGAAGGCTTAGACCTCACAAACTTCATGAGAAAATAAGGATAGTCTAGTATAATATATGTAGAAACCATAATATGTGTTATAACACATCTAATATGGAAATAATCATGATGTATAGAGAAGGATCTAACAAGATTCCTAGGAGAGAGTGACCTACCAGAAATAGTGTGTGACCCAAAAGATCTAGTAGAAGACTGGAGAGAGAGTGATCCACTAGAAGTAGTATGTGATCTAGAATACATGTGTATATCCACTAGGAGGGATTTTCCTAATAGAAGTAGCATGTGAACTAAAATAACGATGCATAGATTCATTGGGATGGAGTTATTGATGCAAGAACATCAACTCTAGGATATGTACAGGGATGGAAACATCCATTTTGGCTTGAAAGTGTGTCAATGAGGTTCTAGAGATCATTAGCTATCATTTAGGTGTATTAGTTGGTGTCTTGGCATTTTCAAAATTAAATTATACACTTTCCCTCCAAAAGTGTAAGTTGAGTCTTGAAGGCCATTTTTGGCTTGTGTGTTTTTTAAGGGGTTCTTGTAGCTTATAAACTTTGTAAAAGGATGAAATGGGGGTACAATGGGTTGTATTATCTCATCCATGAGTTAGAAGTCATCATTCAAGTTGAATAAGTTATGTTTTGAAGTTTCAAACAAAAAATTCTCATTGTATTAAAAACCTCACCATGTAATTAAGAGGGCTAAGGGCTTCCATTCGATGGGAAACTGAAAACAAAAGGTATATATAGGTCTTATGTAACTATTTTCTCTCGTTCTATCTAAACATGAATCAAATGTAAGCTTCAAGAGAGGTAGTGAAGAAGAAACTCAAGGTTTTGATCATTTTGTTCATGATTTTAGTGATTATTAATAAGCATGTATGATATTTTGATCTCAGAGTAGACTGATCATCTTAGAATGAAGGTAAGATGAATTTTGACTTGGTGGTGATTTTGTAAGTAATAATACAATGATTTTTTTTTTATGGTTTTGGTGTTTTTTTAACTCTGTGACAGTTTTGAGCATTTGTGTATGGTATAGAATGAATGATTTATAACTATGGTGAGTTTTTGAATTTGATCCATCAGAAAAAAAAAGTGTGTCATGTTGTTCACAGTAGATAAAATATGCCTCTTGTTGTTAAAAGTCAATACATGAAGGATCCTTGAGTGCTGATGATAGTGGTAAGCTTGTTTATTGATAGAAGGACTTGTAATCTTGTTCAAGCCTACAGTCTCTTAAAGGAACTCATTAAGTTTCATGCATGAAAGGTTTTTTTTTATGAGAACATTATGCATGGTATGAACTGGTAGAAATTTTTGCATATGGGCCAAATGGATTTGAATATTTCCTTGCATCTAGACAAAAGTAAATGTGCTTTGTTTTCTTACATTCAAGACAATGGAAACCCAATGGAACTAATTGTTTTTCCTTAATGTATGTGAGTCTAAACCTGAGAAGTGAAAATCCTGAAGGCCTTATGACAATAGTAAAAACTGAGGTGGGTATTAAGCTTGAATATTTATTGGTTGGAAGAGGAGCTTGAAAACTGTGAATGAGCATGACTGTGAGTGTTGAATCTGACTAAGAAGGAAATATAGGAGTAAGTTATTGTCTTCTTGATTAGTTCCATTGTCACAATATACATGATTTTGAATCATTTAAGGTGAACATCAGTCCTAGGGTTTTGTATTTGTGTTAATAGAAGGAGAGCATTGAAAGAATGTGTGACAAATTATGCACCTACCGGTCAAAGGACAGTATGAGATTCATGGAAGAAGGATTTCACGTAATTAATTGCCTCCACTGGTAATTTATCCTTGTTTATATTTTTTTGATAAAGCTTTGCACCAAAATTTTAGTCTTGAATCTTTTATCATAAAAAGTTATTGCAATATTTCACCTTTCGATCTACTCTATGTGGCTTAGTGGAGATAAGGCTAAGCAAAGAAGTTTTAAGGCCTAAACCCTCAAAATAAAGCCTGAAATTTGGTAGATAAAGTTTTGAGGAATTTATTAAGAGGATTTGGGTAGAATATTAAAGTTTCATTGGTATAATTCAAAGCAATTTATGACAATCACAGTGGGGGTTGTCAAACACAGTCACGGACCTAAATCCTAGAAGCAACTTTACAAAGGAAGATACAATTTTTATTAGAACCTGATCTTAAAAATTTATACACATTTCTAAGCCCTTAATGGGTATCTAAAAATTTTATTCTTATGCATTGAATATTCATAAATCCACAGATAATCATGACAGTGTGTTCCGGAAGACCTAGTGAGTGTTTTAGAAGAAAAATTGCAAAAATGGAATTGTAGGAGTTGCAAAAGGAATTGAATCTCAAAACTTTGTGAGCACCTTGGGGAAGAAAAATATGAACTAATGGAATTTATAAATATTTTTGGGAATCATTAGATTCTTCTATCCATTCATGTTGCAAGACCTTGTCTTTAGGGGCATATAGGGGTAGTTTTGTGCAAGAAAGGGTGGTGTGAAATGTTGAAGTGTTTGAATGCATTTTTGGTGAATCTAACATGAAAATGAAGTGTCTACAAGGATAGAAGGATTTGAGACCTTTGGAAACAAGGTAGAAGCAATAAACTGAGTATTGAAGTGACAAAGTAAGTATGCAAAAAAACACTAATGTTTATAGGTGAATTTGATAATTAAGTGGACACATAATGAAAGTAATGAGCATGGTTGGTAGGTTTTGAAGTGATTAAATCCTTTTAGGAGGAAAATTTTTCACTGATATCAACTATAAGTCTTTCTAGATTTTTTTAGATCCTTGTATTGCAGAGTTTGAATAAGTTGTTGATTTATTCTCTTGAATAACTTGTGAAAGTGATGAAAGGTAGGTTTTGACTACATCAGCTACCCACTAGAAGTATAATTTGAACTAGAATACATGCATACATGTGTGTGTGTGTGTGTGTGTGTGTGTGTGTGTGTGTGTGTGTGTACTAGGAGTGGGATTAGTAAGTAATTTTGTTTGGCCATTATTCTTAGGTATAGGATCCTTAAATGGGATACCCCCTAACTATGATCACTTGTTTATTATTAACACATTGATGTAATATAGAGGGGATGGCCATAAAATCGTATAGCCAAGGGAAACATAAACACATGTCACATGAGGGAATATAACATGCAAACAAAATGGAATATCAATAGTAACAAAGCCAACTGTAAGAGTGAGAACAATATGCCACATTTTTTCCTTCAGATCAAATGTCACTTTTTTTATTATATCCAAGATAACAAATCAACTTGAGAGTGAATATATTATATTTAGCATTACTATCAACATGTGGACACTATAAAATGAACCTTGTGCATAAGGTCTCCTATTAAAAAATTCCAAAAACATTATAAAACTAAATAATCCCACAAAATCAAATAGAAAATATAAAACCCCACAAAATGGTGATAAAAGACACCTCATCACTCATTTACTAACCCTCACCAACTTAGATTTTATTTTGTCTATCTCACCTACCCATTTTCATGCCCAATGCAATTTAGACCCTTATCATCTCACTCATCTATGCACATTACACCCATATGTTTCTCATTCCCCTATCCACTCAAAAACTATAAAACACCACTCACCCCCCATCATTCCAAGCCCTGACTCTTTATGCAGTTGATACCATACTTAAAAGTTTTTTTTTTCTTTTGTAACACCCATGTTATGAATCATCCAAATTAAGGGATGTTTTTAAACTAAAAACAACCCCTTAAGTTCAATTAATGCTTCCAATAATTAATATTAATATTTACCTTGTTTTTAAATAATCCATCATTGTTTAATATTCAGAATCCATATGATAACACATGATAACCATGTGCAACTAAAAAGGGTGTATCCAAATCTCCATGATATCCCTTAAATCACTCTAGTCAAGTGTGTATAACTTGTATACTTTGGTTAAACCTTTTACATGTCATAAGAAATAGGTGCATATCCCATGATACATGGATGCATTACATCTGTGATGACAACAATTAAGTAGGGGACTGGTGAATGAAGAGAAAATATAGTCTTCTAATAACATACCTTGGCTAAGGATATTAAGCATTGTTATTGCAGATTAGTTCAAGGGACTGACACAAGTCATGAAACTCTTTTCCTCACCAACATAACCATCTAACAACCACCCACTCTCGATCATTTCATATTTAAGAAGTTGATTTAGGGTAGGACACAAAGATTTTCATGTATGAATCATCTACTAATCGAAGGATCATATCGTTCCACCTAGGATCCTTATGGAAAGGAGTGATACATAATGATTTTCATCCATAGTCTTCATTCCCTTCGTATAATTAAAGGTGGAACGAGTAGGATACTAAGAGAAATATGAAGGGGAATAACATCTAGTTTCTTATACAATTTAAAGTTATCGTGATAGATGAAATAATGTCTTCCTTTACGGACACGTTCAAAATACTGATAACACGATATTTGGTGCTCAAAGAGGGTTATAGTAATCAACAAAGTGACTACACTTTCACTAGATCCTCTTTTTAAACTTTAACAATGAAGTATACATACTAAATTACTAGGTTTATAATAGTTATGCATCAAGTGTTTCATTAAATTTCACTAGCAAACGATGTCCTTAATTATTAAGTAAATTAATTGTTATGATTAGACAATTTAATTCCATAGTACAATGATAACTTTACTTTGTTTTCATATATTGTTCTTCTTATGTTTATGTTTTTTCATTCAACTACTTGATCATTTCAATGACATCAATGAAATCAAAATTCATATATATATAAGATTAGTCATCTGTATTTATATCAGCTGTATAGAAATATAAATTATTTTTCACATCCAACAGATAAGTCACAAATATCAAGTCATATATCGAAAGAATACGGATCATCCTGAAAATGTTAATAATGATTTACAAATTCATCAATAATAAACATTGGCCAAAATGACCTTAAACAAATGTAATGACTTAATCTTCGCCATTATTAACACTTAATTACAATTAATCCTTCCGACTCATAGTAAAATACCATATGGACATAAAAAATATAAAACAATCCAAACAGGCACTTCAAGGTGTCATTCTATCTGGCAACGAGCAAGGAGAGGAGAAGGGGGGGGGGGGGGGGGAGTGTGGGGGGGGGGGGGGGGGGGGGGGGGGGGCGGGGGGGGGGTGGGGATAGGGCAAAGAAAAAAACCGAGATGGAGTGGGGCACAAACGAAGAGCGCCAGGGGTGGAAGCAAGAAGGAAAGAAAGCAGACGGAGGGGGAACGGGAGCTAGAATGAGGAGGAGGAATGAGAAACGGCATAGAGGTACAAGAATGGAGGGGAGCGCACAAAAAGAGAAAAAGGGAGAAGGCGAGCGGAAGAGGAAAAGGGGGGAGGGGACGGGCCGGAAGGAAACCCACAGGGGGAAGACGGAAACAGGGAGAAGTGCGGGGAGGGGCAGGGAAGCCAAAAAGGAGACAACAAACGCACGAAGAGAACGCAAGCCAGGGGGAGGGAGCGGCAGGCCGGGCAGGGGGAGAAGAACCACCAGCAGAACGAGACGGCGAGGAAACCCCGGGCCCGTCCCAGCGACGCGCGACCGCAGAACGCCCCCGGCCGACGCCGACGGCGCCGAAACGCCGAGAGCGGAAGAAGCCACAAGCGACGCGGAGACACAGAAAAAGAGGAAGAAGGAGGGAGAGAAGGAAAGAGGAGAAAAAGACGACCCGATAGAAGGGAGCCACCGGACCACCCTCGAGAGCCGCGAGCGGGAGCGGTACAGCGCGCCACGGAGCCTCACGACCCGCGCGCGTGCCGGCGGTCCCCGGCGACGCCCCGAGCGAAACGAGGCGCCGACGTTCGGACGCCGCGGACAACCGCGGCACGAAGCGAGGCAGCGAACCGACGGCGACCGCCGCCTGGGACACGTCCACAATTTACGGATAAAGATAGTTGGTACTCAAAAGAGCGGTTTATCGTAATTCAACAAGGTCTAACTTTCACTCGATCCTCTTTTCACACTTAACAATGGAAGTATACATTATAATTATAGGTTAATAATCATGTTATGCATCAAGTTGTTTCATTACATTCACTCGTTAACGATAGTCCTTAATCTATTAAGTACATTAATTGTTATGATTAGACAATTTAATTCCATAAGGTACAATGATAACTTTACTTTGTTTTCATTATATTGTTATTCTTATTGTTTATGTTTTTTCATTCAACATACTTGATCATTTCAATTGAATCAATGAAATCAAAATTTAATATATATCATAAGATTAGTCATCTTTATTTATATCCAGCTGTATAGAAATCATATAATTATTTTCACATCCAACAAGATAAGTCACAAATATCTAAGTCATATATTCAGATAAGAATAAGGATAATCCTTAAAAATGTATTAATAATGATTTACAAATTCATCAATAATAATACATTGGCAAAAATGACCTTAACAATATGTAATGACATTATATTCGCATTAACAATTAATTACAATAATCCTTTCCAGACTCATATTAAAATACCATATGACATAAATAAATCATAAACAATCCAAACAGTCACTTCAAGAGTGTCATTCTATCTTGCAAACTATATGAGAGAGAATGTGTGTGTGTGTGTGTGTGTGTGTGTGTGTGTGTGTGTGTGTGTGTGTGTGTGTGTGTGTGTTTGGGTCAGTTCAAAGAACTAGCATGATTTCACAAACTCATATTCCATGTTGTAATCATAATGAAATAACTAAATATGTTATTGTTAACTTGATTTATAATTAGTATGATATAATTATAAACTTCCTAGATTACAATAAGTATTTTATCGCACACAAATATAAAAATGATAATTCATCTTAATATTAAAATTGTATGTTCACTTTCACTTAATGAAACCAACATGTTAAACTTAACATTTAGAATTTTCTTTTATTTCAATAATCCAAAATTAGAAACAACTCACTAAATATAACTCAATCCATGGTTGATTCATCCTTCATTCCTTTCATGTTTATAATCAACCACAATCATACCTATACTTCTATAAACTATCAGATAGAATGATAACAACTTAAAAAGGTAATTGTCTCAACTAATAGAGTTTACATATGTATTTTTCAATTCCTTCTTTATTTTATTTACAAATAATTTATATTCCATAAAATAATAATAACAACAATGTATATCAAAAAGAAATTTCAACCATATATAACTGTTTTGCTCAAGTAGAAGATTAATAAACTAACTAAAACACCAGTTCTTGAGGATGAGCCATAATTCTATCTCACCCTTTAGTTTCTCAATCACCAAACTAAGTTTCAAAATAATATTCAACGAGGTATGAAAAATATTTCCAATGAATGAGTTGTACCTAACTCATTTTATCCTTTCTATATTCACAATTGACTAAAACCAAAATGGAGCTATTACGAGTATTAACAAATGAACCATACTAATTGTTGCATTTCCAAATCCTAACCAATATTCCAAATCCATTAATGTATGCAGAGGGGGGAGAATGACATTACAGCTTATAAGAAAACTAGATCATTTCCTAACACATTATCTGGATTGATTCCATAAACCAAAAAACAATACATGTTCATAGACAGTTAAAATAGTCATGCTCGTTAAGAGCTAGAAATAATAATAAAAAATAAAGTTCAAGAATGAAATGAAACCACAAAAGAAACCAAACTTAGTAAGGGATGTATTTATTTTTCATAACATTATTGACTATACAAATAATCCAACCCATATCTAAGTTCATAATTATTATCTCAACCCAAAATGTGCTTGAGAGAGAGATAGAGATCAGTTTTGATCATGTTCCAAATAACTTAAATAACTAACAAAATAAGAAAATATCGTAATGAGTTAGAAACCCACAAATGCAGAAAATCGCAATAAGATCTGAGTAGTGAATGGTATTCACCAAAACCAAAGGAGTAGTTAAATAGACAATATCAAAGGCATAACTCCATAGCAACTTACAAAACCACGAGACGGAAACCATAAAAAATGGAAAGCTCACAATGAGTTGTAAACACCTTTCCAACATTTGCACAAACCCAAAATGTTCTAAATTAAACCCAGATTACATATCTCGAAAAACAAACAAACCCAAATCACCTAAGACCTCAAGTAGTTATTTTCTCATTCTAATCTCACCCAAATACAAAAAAAAAAAATATTCTTCCTTAACTTATCAAATGCCCAAAGATTAAAAATGTGACTAGAGTTATATATATTATTCTCATGCCCAAATATTTGTACACAGATTCCATTCATTTCCATAGTTTAAGCAAAACATTTTTAGTTAAGAAGTTAACCAAAAAGTTCTAATCAACAAGCTGAAATCATAAAAAATATTCCAAAGAAAACATCCTCATTAAAATAAGATAACAACAAAGCTCCAAAGAATTGTAGATAAATACTATTTTATTTATGAATAACCCAAGAAACATATTCAACTATTTTAGATTTTCGTTCCCAAACCAAGATTTCATAATAAATAATTAAACCAAATGTATTCATTATTGCAAAATAAAAACAAGGAATGTGAGTACAAAATCCATGCCTGAGTTTTAGTTTCCCTTCACTTTCTTGAAACCTTCTTATGAATGCCTCCAAAAAACACAATTGAACCCTTCCATATATTTTTAAATAACAAAAATGTCAGAAAAATTGGATGAATAATAATAAATTTGTCATGCATAGAACAGAATGAGCTCCCATGAGAATCTCTATAAAAATATATATGCTCAACTATCAAAACCCAAAAACCAAATGAAATACAAATAATGTGAATAGGGGGAGTGAATGCATGTTTACCTTCTTGGAGAAGTTATCAATTCCCAAGGAACCGGATAGGAGTAAATTCTCTCTTAAATGTTAGTGCCACGTCGTGGCTCATGCAACCGCCAAAAAATCCCTTCAAATTAGCAATTTAAATCTTAATAAACTTGCATGGTGGTGTCATGTACCAATGTCAAAATTAAACAATAAAAAAATCATATGCCAAGCGGTTTATGACCATGCAATTCCATATTAACCAAACTTGTTAGCCACTGTGGTCCTGAGACCCCAAATAATATGTTAAGTTAAAATCGTAAAACAATACTAACCAAGATGGTCATATGACCTTTTTAAACAATAATAATTATTAATCTATCACGATATCAATATGTGTGTTTATACACACACAAAATTAGTTCATTTATAATATTTTATTAGATATATAATGATATGTATATTGTTGGGTTTCAGATTTACACTTGGAATGAAACCACAGTCAGGGGACAATCAAGTCCCTCCTCTTTAATGGGAGAGTTTCCCTTATTGAAAGCAGGAGCAAAACCTATGTACAAATGCACAATCTTTCATTCAATAGTGGTTTCCCGATATCCTGAAATGTGTTTTAAGCCTGGAAAGTTATCAATACATGAGGATAGAAGAATTGAAGAGAGGAGGGAGGAAAAAGATGACAATACTTTTAGGGAAAAGCGATGGCAGAGAAGACCCTTATATGTATTGTGCAAATAAGATACAGAATGGAACCATCCACGTTTATCACAGACACAATTCGCAGATTCAAAGTTCTGGATATTGTAAAAACTAGAACACAAAGTTTCCAAGCACACAAGGATTAGATGATTCATAGATCAGAACCATAAGCAAAGAGAAAGAAGAAGAAAAAGGGGAAAAACCTTTGTATTGATTTCTTCCAATTCAAAATTACAGTTTCAGAATAATAAAAATTCAAACCCTTGATAATGGCTTTGAAAGCCCATGATATAGCTCACAGGAGACGGTTACAACTTTCTCAAGCAAGCAAGAAATCGTTACAACTTATTCCAATCATTTAGGCCCCTTCAAATTCTTGATTTGCAAAGAAACGTCAATGGTGGAAAAAATAGTTTTTAAATATGCAGTCATTACATTATTTTACCAGTTAAAACATGGTTTGTTCAATTTGCTTTTACAACTTCAAATTTGGGCCACCCACATGGGAGAAATTAATTAGAGCAAGCCTGCAGAGGCCTTCTACAATTTTCACCTTTGAAGTTGTGTCAGGCTGACATGTGGAGAGCTCCACTGGTTCCTTCATACTTTACCGATTCGGGTCTATTTCCTGCTTGACCTATGTTGACCCCTAGACACGTGGAGGGTTGGCGCTCATTTGAGATTTTGTTTTGAGATTTTGTTTTGGAAGCGCCCCTTAAAATAGCATCGAGTTGACACGTGTCCCCTTCTGTCGGTCTTTGAATTTTCAACGGCCAACTATGTCTTCATACTAACTTTAATCGCATGGCGAGCTGGCACTACTTAGAGACTAACCCTTTGATTTCACTTCTGAATTGGCGTCATTAAGGCACGTGGCAACTCCTACCAACCCACCCATACTTAATCAATTTTAACAATCAGTGTTGTCCCTTTTTGGACGTAGGACACATGGAAGACTGGCACAAGTTTGAGATTTGCCTCCATCTTTGACTCTTGAAGTTGCGCCAATGAGGCACGTGGCGCTATCCACTAAGCCTTCCATACTTAGCCAATTTTAGCTTATTTTGTCTTCATTTTATACCTGGGACATTCTGAAAGCCTTCGCTTATTTGAGGATTGTCCCTTATATATGGCCCCTGCAATTACATCGTTTGGACACGTGGAGGCTTCTGCTAAACCTTGAAATATGGCCAAACTGCATCCAATCAAAAATATCCACATATTACCCATGGAATCTGGGGCAAAAATTAACGGGGAAAATATGCCTATCATTCCTGACTGTGGGAAGAAAATAAAAAGGAAAGGAAAGGAACTTTACCATATGCCTGACTTTCAAATTATTCTCCATGAATAGGAAAAATGTAAATAATGTCAGGATTGACATGATTCGATACTCCAAGGCACATACTCAACCCCAAAAATTTAAAACTTCACTTCAAAAGAGGGGAATTTTGGGGCCGACAATAGCTGGCTCTTTCTGGGGATGACTTGGCTTGGAACAAAGACACAAGGGAAGATCAAGAACTGCAGATAACTCTGGAGCAAAAAGGACTAGTGCTTTATCCATTGGGAAAATGAGTCAAAGGAAAAACCAATACAAGGCAACACACACAAGACGAGAAAAGAAACAAAACAAACCAAAAGGAAAGAACAAAAAAGAAAAACAAAGGAATGACCCAAAACCAAAACAATGTACATAATATATAGAAGGACCACCTAGTCACCTAGGACTTGAGCAACTTCAGAAAATTCCCACTATAAGGAAGTGGGAGAGGAGAACCATCCATGTAATCCAAATAAAAAGAGTTCTTTCCAGTAAAATGTCTGATTCTAAAAAGACCAAGCCAAAGAGAATCAAACTTACCTTGGCTTCATCATGGCTCATGTCTTTTGTCCCAAAGCAACACAATGTATCCCACTTGGAAGACTCTGGGTTTTGATTTCTTGTCAAACAAAGCCTTCACTTTCAACTGATGAGATGCTATCATGTCAACCACTTGTAATTTGTCTTCATCAAACTTCTGAAGGTACGAAATTCTTTTGTCCAAAGAGCTACTGAAACTTGAATCTTCAATGGTTTTCATCAGATGCAATGCTGGAAATTCCACTATGATTGGCAGTTGAGCTTCCACACCATACACCACTTGGAAAGGAGACATTCCAATTTCTCTCTTCGGTGTAACTCTATCAGTCCAAAGTGCATCATATAGCTTTTTATGCCAATTCCTCTACGAATCATTTACATTTCTAACTATTATCACAAGTTCTTGTTTGTTGATTCTACCTGTCCATTCCCTTGGGGGTAGTATTCTGAAGAATGAGTAAGGGATATCTCATACCCATAGTAGAATTCCATCATCTCAGGAGAAGAAAATTTGGAAGCATTATCAGTCACAATTTTTTTTGGGATCCCAAACCTGATCAATATGTTCTCTTTAATGAAGTTGAAAACTACCTCGGAGGTAGTGCTCTTGACTGGGATGGCTTCCACCCACTTGGTGAAGTAATCTGTGGCATTCAACACATGAGTATGTCCAACACTAGAAGTTGGGTTAAGAGTTCCAGTGAAATCCAATCCCCACTGTTGAAAGGGATCTTCAATCACTACAGGATTTAGCGGAAAAACATCCAAATTAGGTCTTCCAACAAATGTTTGGCATGCTTCACATTTACCAACCCATTTTGATGCATCTCTAAACATAGTGGGCCAATAATAACCAGCATGAAGCATTTTATGAGCTGTTACAGTAGAGGAGAAATGACGTCCACAATCCTAGTCATGAAAAGCAAAGAACAACTTCTTTCATTGCTCCTTGTCTACACACTTCAAAAACCATCCATCTATGCCTTGTTTGAATAGAGCATTCTTTTTTTTTTTTTTTTTCCCCATAGCACATATTGGAAAGACCTCAGTTTGATAGCTCCCTTATCTTTGGCACTCAAGTGAGAAGGAAACTCTCCATAGGTTAGAAAGTGAGCAATGTCAGCATACCATACATCTGTCGAGTTGAGGAACAAAACAACAGGGACATCAACTTCATCTTTGTACAATGCCTTGGCAGCTCCCTCGGCAATGAGTTCACACAGGCCCTTACCCCGAACTAGATTTTCTGGCCTGATATCAAGATCATACTCTTGCACCTTTGCTACCTAATTACCTCTCTTGGTTCAGAATTCTTGTTGAGTAAGAATGGATTTGATTGTTGTATCAAGCATTGTTACCATAGAATTAGAATTAAGAATGTAAAATGTGAATTTTTTGACAACTTTGACAACTGCAAAAGCATGTTTCTCCATCATAGTTTACTTCAGCTCTCATGAATGTAATTGGGAGCTCGTGATTTTCAGCATTCTTCTGGGCTAACACAATAGCTAGGGTATTTTCGGTGGCATAATAATCGATAATGAATTTTTTGCTAAATTTAGGGCACTCCAAGATTAGAGTCTTTGCAATATCATGTTTAATGTCCTCAAATGATTTCTTCCCTTACATCATGTGAGTAATGCTTATAGTAAGTTCTGCAAAATCGGGGATGAATCTCCTAAGGAAATTGATCTTACCAAAGAAATAATGGACACCCTTCTTACTTGATGGAAGAGGAATTTGCTAGATAGCCTGAAATCTCTCCAGATCAATCTTGATCCCTTCATTTGAAACAACTTATCCCAACAGCTTTCCTTCTATGACACAAAACACATACTTCTTAGCATTTAAATAAATTCCATGTTCTCAACACTTATGCAGTACTATTTCAAGGTGTTGGAAGTGATATTTTCTTGCTTTAGAAAAAACAGTCAAGTCATCCAAATACACAACAATGCATTTCCCTTTCAAACTGCTAAAAGTGAAGTCCATGTCCCTTTGGAAAGTAGCACCAACATTAATGAGACCAAATGGCATCCTCTTGTATCCGAAGGTGCCCCAAGGAGTAGTAAAGGTAGTCTTATGTTGATCTACAGTATTCACCTCTACTTGATTGTACCCCAAGAATCCATCTAACATAGATAGCATCTCTGAGCCTATAATAACTTGCAACACTTGGTCCGTTATGGGGAGAGGGTAATTTTCCTTCAAAGAACCCTAATTTAGATTTCTGAAGTCCACACAGATCCAGATCTCACCATTTTTCTACCTAACAGGCACTATATTAGCAATCCATGTTGAATGGTGGATGGGGAAGATGATCCTAGCCTTCAGAAGCTTCTGTATTTCTTGGAAAATTATATCATCTATCTTTGGATTATATTGTCTTTGCTTCTGTTTGGAGGGTTTGATCCCAGGCTTAAGAGGAATGAAATGTTGCATTTATTTAGGCTGAAAAGCCTTAAGATCATCATAAGAGTAAGCCAGAACATCAACATACCTTTTCAACAGATTCACCACCTTCTTTTTCTCTTCCTGAGTGTACCATTTTTTAATGTTGACCATTTTGGGATCATCAAGACTCCCAATGTTCACTTTCTCAATCTCAGCAAATTTTCAGGCTCCTTGGGAAACTTTAGACTTCATATATCTATCATGTTTATCAAAAATATCCTCCAAACTTACCAGGCCTTTAGGAATTTTGTTGCCTTTCAGCTTGATGCATCCATCTTGCTCCATCTCTTCTAAAACACCCTCTTTATTTGATGACACACACTCTCTAGGTATATTGTTACTTACTTCAAAGTACAGTTGATCAAAGTTTTCTTTGAGCTCCAAGAAAGAAAGAAAATGTTGGTCATCATTGAAAACTTGCCAATTATTTGCATTGTCAGGCACACTGGGTCTATGGATCAACTCAATGGTGAATTTATCCTAAGGAAAATCAGGATGAGGAATTAGAAAGGACCCCAAAACAGCTAGAGAATCTACCCTAACGTTCCTTTCCCTTGGCACAACTTCAATAGAGAAAGCATCAAGGAATTCAATGGAATCCTAGACCATATTCCTATAGTGTTTCAACCTTCTTTTCTTTACCTGATAGAGGTCTCTAACTTGTTTTACAATTAGCTTGGCATCTCCACAAGCAAGAAGGTTCTTCACTCCCATTTCCTTCGCCATGCTCAACCCAAGAACAATGGTGTCATACTCAGCATTATTGTTGGTATTTTCAAACTAGAATTTGAAAGAGAAAGGATGAACCTTACCCCCATGAGAAATAAGCACCATACCAGCTCCAGAACTAGATGAGGAACAACTTCCATAAAACTCCAAAATCCACACACCATTAAGATCAAGCAACACTTCCTTTGACAGACTTGTCTCGTCTTGTGACATTATCATGTAGTTCCCATGCCTAATTTCTTCATACAGTATTTTTGTTTTAGGATCAATTGTCTTTTACACAATATACTCTGCTTGTTTCTCAAGCAGTAGCTTCTTCATCTTCCCATTGATAGGGATCAAGGCATTTGACCAATCCATTTGGATCTCACCTCCAACATCTTTACAAAATCTCCTACTTAGCAACATGCCATAGGAAGGAGGGATATCAGCAACCAAGATGGTAACCGAGACCTTCTTCTCTGGTAAAGTAGCAAAAACCACTCGTGCATCCTTAATTCTACCAACCAAAGGTACTTCTCTACTTTCCATGGAATAACAAGATCCATAAGTGCAGGTTAAGGTCAGACCCAAAGCATGAGCCACTTTTGCACGCATTACATTATCAGATGCACCAAAATCAATGACATAATTTATAAGCTTGTGGCTAGCTATGAGGAGACTCATATAGAAGGGTTTGATCTTCTTATTGGGTGAAGTGACTACAGCCACAAGGCCAAGTTGAGGCGGAGAAGGAGTGGGTAAAATTCATTTAGAAGAATGGGCTGGGATTTTTTATTTAGAATTTACAAAGTTAACCATTTTGGCAAAGGCTTTAGGATGGGTTTGATAGAACTCTACCTCAGAAATATGAATCTTGGTCATTTTAAGATGGCCTATAATGTCAAAAGACCCAGATGTGGATGGGGAATCACTACAAGGAGTAGGAGGAGATTTTGATCTATCAATCTTATCATTTGTTGGACAATAATTCTCAAAATAAGAAGTAAAGGAAGAAGGACTAGCAGAGCTTACCTTTCGGGTGGAAGTAGTAGGAATAGGAACTCCTCTTCTTGCAATGATTGGGATGGCGATGGAGTACTCCTTGGATCTTTTTGTAGGTTGCACTACTTTTTCCTTTTTGGTCTGCTCCCGGGTCATAATAGCATATGATTCAATGTTCATCTCAGCCACTACCTCATCATAGTCATCTTAATCATCCACACCCTCAGTGGTGAGGGAATGAACTCGAGAACCACCAGGTTCCTCCAATTCTTCATCAACTTCCTCTTCTTGCTCATCATAGAGTTTATTTTCTTCCTCATCATCAAGCTCAAGAACTTCACAAGCAGCATTAACAGGCACCTTAAGGGGCGGACCTTCAATGGCCACTAGTTGGAACGAAGGTAAGCGGTCCCTAGGCTGAGACGGAAAGTTTCGTCCTTGGACAGTTATTCGCTATGGCGCATGCTGGAGGCCAATTGTTCTTAATGGCAAGAGGGGATTAGTGCCTTTTTCACTACTGATCTACATTACCTTAAGCGAAGGGGCGCAGAAGATGCTTTTGTATTTGAAAAATTACCTTTGAATGCTGTGACCAACATGATCGAGTAATCTTAGACATGAAAGCCAATCTCTGATATCATCCAGTTATATGGATTTCTCTCCTCAGGGCCTAGCTTACATTTTCCAAAATGAGCATATAAAGAAGAAAAACTTTTGAATTAGCAACAGGTCTAGCTATCTAGTGGATATTGTAACCAACTTGTTGAACTTGGCCACAAATTCTCTATGGGGGGTCATTGTGGCCCTTCTTGATTGAGAAATCTGAGCTAGTAAAGCCATGCACATCTTCAGCACTGTTTGAAACACTACTCAAAGAGTAATCAGAGTAGGTCCAATCGATGATGGTCCCGAAGGAAGATGGTAAAACCAATCTGCAGCTTGTCTGCAAGGGTTCCACAAATAGCCTAACAGGACATCCTCATGTTCAACTCCAAGGACCCACATGCAACAATGAAGGTTACAATGTGTTCATCTGGTGTAATTTTCCATCACCTCTAAATTTGGGAAAATTCTTCCTGTTACCCTAGTAACTCAGGCAATGGTGAGGAGAGCCAGAAGGCCCAACCTTTGTCCCCAAGTCCAAGGTTCTGCCATCCTGGGAAATTTTCTTGAAATGGAACTGAGACACTAGCGAAGAATTAGGGCACGGAGATGGGCTAAGTTGTGCTTGAGGAATGCTACTACCAGAAGCTTTTTCTTCACAGGGAGTGTGCTCGTGGAAACGATCTCTTCTGTTTATCTATGTTGAGGAGTTGAAAACCTTGTTGATCCAAGACGTTGAAATTGGGTGATCTCATTCCAAGAGCCCTTCTACCAATGAGTAATTTAGATCACCAGATCAAAGGAACATGATCAAATAGGTTGTTCTTCTACAAAGGTAAGTTTGAAACAAATTCCCAGTTAAAAGTCACCAAAAACAGTGGGTTTCAGAATTTTGGCACACTTGGAATGAAACCACCAATCAGAGGACAAGAACGTCCCTCCTCTTAAATGGGAGAGAGGTTCTATTGAAAGTGGGAGAAAAACCTATGTACCAAATGCACAATCTTCATAAATGGTGGTTTCCGATATCCTGGAAAGTGTTTTAATCCTAGAAAGTTTCAATACATGAGGATGGGTAAAGACTTGGAAGAGAGGAGGGAGGAGAAAGGAAAGACAATACTTTTAGGGAAAAGAGATGGTAGAGAAAGACCCTTATATGCATTGTGTAAAAAAGATACAGAATGGAACCATCCAACGTTATAACAGACACAATTACAAAAAATAAAGTCTTGGAGATTGTACAAACTAGCACACACAGTTTTCGAGCATGCAAGGATAGATGATCACATATAACAACTAGAAGGAAAGAGAAGAAAGAAAATAAAAAGGGGAAACACCTTTATATTGATTTTTCCAATTCGAAATTAGAATTTCAGAAATAATGAAACTTCCAACCTTTACAATGGGCGTTTGAAGGCCCATGAGATAGGCAACAGGGAGATAGTTACAAATTTCTCGATTGCAAAAGACAGAAAGAAATAGTACAACTTTCCAATCATCCAAGCCCCTTGAAATTCTTGATTTCAAGAAATGTTATGGCAGAAAAAAAAATAGTTTAAATATACAGGCGTTAAGTATTTTACCAGTTAAAAACATGGGCATTTGATTGGCTTTACAACTTCAATTTTGGGCCACCCACGTGGGAGAGATAGAGAAATTAATTGGAGCGGGCCTAAAACGCCTTCTACAGTTTCACCTTGAAGTTGAAGCTGAGTGGACTGTGGAGAGCTCTGTGCGGTTCTTCCTACGTACCAATTCGGGTTATTTCCTGATTCTGACCGATGTGAACCCTCGAGACACGGGAGTGTTGTGCTATTTGAGTTCTTAATTTTGAAGCACACCTAAAATAACGGCGGGTGACTGTGGTCCCCTTCCATTCTTTGGGACTTTTCAAAGGAACAACTATTCTTATCGACTTTAACCAAGTGGGGTCGGCGATACTTGGAGATTGACCCTTTGATTTCCACCTTCTAAAATGGACCGTTTAAGTCACATGGTGTTGAACCCTCCCATACTTAGTCAATTTTAACGATCGGCCATGTCCCTTTTTGGACTTAGGACATGTGGAAGACTGGCACAAGTTTGAGATCTACCTCCATCTTTGACTCTTGAAGTTACACCGATGAGGCATGTGGTGCCATCCGCTCATCCTTCCATACTTAGTTTATTTTATCTTATTATGTCTTCATTTTATACCTAGAACACATGGAAAGCTTGCACTTATTTGAGGATTGTCCCTTGTACCTTGTCCCTAGAGTTGCACCGTTTGGACACGTGGAGGCTTTCACTAAACCTTGAAATATTGTCAAACCGCATCCAATCAAAAATATCCATGTATTACTTGTGGACTTTGGGGCACAAATTAACGGGGAAAATACGCATGTCATTCCCGACTGTAGGAAGAAAATAAAAAGGAAAGGAAAAGGAACTTTTACCATTTAACCCACGACTTTCAGGCTTGACAGATTCGATACTCCAAGGCACAGACTCAAAAAAAATTAAAACTTGAACTTAAAAGCGCGGGGGATTTTGGGACGAACAACAGATATATATATAGTATATATTAAATATATATGATTAATTAAATTATCGCACAAAAAATATATCCATGCAGTCATTAATAAAGGATACCTCATCACAAAATACGTCAGTATACAAAAATTCATGATGCAATCATAAAAAACATTATCGTCATCGAGTGATAGCAATATCACTTATTCCATAGAGTGATCAAGTTGATCATGTTACATCTTTTATTCACATATTTTGGTATTGAAATATTGAAGAGGTGAAAAAGATAAAAAAAAGGATAGGTGTGCACTTGCTTCAACATATATTAAGTGAAATGTCAAAACAAGTTTCATGTCGTAATTTGATTGCTCATGATCTCTGGTGATTTTCAGTAACGGAACTGCAACTGGCCTATAATCTGAGTCAGGTATATTTTTCATTTGATGTATGTTTTGATATTTCTACTTCAATAAAATGTATTTATATCCTTAAATGGTAGGATATGACCCAAGGAAAATCCCCTAAACCACCAAAAACACTAAACTTCTCAGGGCTGTTTTGTGTAGGTTGATTCAAATCAAGCAAGTTTTCTCCCCACGTATTCATGAAAGAAAACCATGATTTTTCCTACTTTTCAATAGTAGGTAAGCCCAATATTGTTAGTTTAGCATATTTTTTATGTTATATCAACTAATACATCTTGACAGGTGATCCAAATGGCACATACAAAACAAATATTACTATTTTAAGATGTGGATTAACAAAACTTCATGAACGTAAAGTGGATTTATTAGAAACAAGATGGAGCATCAGTATATCTAAAGTAGTAATTGGAGAATAGAAAGTTGCAGAGTAGTAATTAGTACCAATAATAACATCCAAGGGTTTCATAAAAATGTGGAGGGGGTATTAGTGAGGATCATGGTGGATCCTCCAAAGTAGATTATCAAATTTATGATTAGGAAGTATGACATCAAAAATATGAGATTTCCATTATTCATTAGAGTTTATATTCAAGGGTAGTATCAGTCAATAAGCACTACCTCGAGAAGGTCTTATATAGGTCATGATTAATCTTAAGACATCGATATTAGTATAGCAATGTATCTATTAGTAATCACAATGGGATAGAAGCATAAATGTTACCATGTGGTGCACCTTGCATTCAAAAACCTCAAGCAGTGGAGGTAAGTTTACAATGTTGTATCAAATAATGTTTATTCCTAGTTTGTGTAAAGATATTTTGAATCTCATTATCGATACGCAAAATATGATCATCTTGGAAGTCTAGTCTTATGTCATAGAACATAATTGTGATATGTTCATTAAATCTTTTCATATTTCAGACCTTTGAGCATAAGAAACTTTTCCCTATATGATAGATAATTCATGTAAGAAATTGATTACCTAAAGAAGTGGAAATTCATACAATGCAAGGAGAGATCACATAACGCATTGTAATAAAAATAGTTAGTTTTTTAAGGAAATATCCTTGGCAATAAATGTATCATTGTATCATAATCCAAGAAAAACAGGGAATGTAAAACTTTGTTCTTCAAGGATCACCGCTTGTTATCATATAGGGAATTTGGAGAACAAAAAATCGATAGCAGGGAAGAGGCCCACTTTTGGTGTACGTGGGTTATTTAATAAATGAGTAGAATCCATAGCATGAGAAGAAGTAGATGTACCTTGTTGTAATTTTAATATTTGACCTTGGAAAATAGGAACAAGGTCCTCAAGAGCTTGCATGCTAGAATAAGAAAATGTGAACCACTATTGTATAATATGAGATGTAGGAATAGTAAGGCCCATGGACTAACCCAACAAAAATGGAAGTGGAAGATTAGCTCCCTCGTGAATACGAAGTGTATATGTAGGATAATAAGTTAAACACATTCATGATGGAGGATAAGATCAATTGTTTGAGGATATTAAAAACATTTTTTGAGTTGGTCCTAGGAGGCATAGAGAACAAACTCAATATTATTAGTATTTTTGCAATAAGTGAGATAAAAACTAGCCTCATCTTTGGGTTGGGCATGATTATCAGATATCTTATGATAACCTTCACCTTGTACATGTTTACTAAAAAAATGAATATAGAATGAGAAAATATATCATCCATATAATATGTGTGCTTATAAGAGTTACAAACCATAATGTTAGATTTTATATCAATGCAAGTAGAATCAACATAGGGGCCCCATCCTCACATAAAGTAGGAACAAAGACCTAATTAGAGGGATAATAGTGCATACTATAGAAAGTTTGGGCACCCTTGGGCTTGAGAAAAATCTGGCCAAAGAGATGAAAATTCATGATGATACAAAAATCCTAGAGCTAGAATGCACCAAGAAAAGAATGAAAAAACCTAGGGAACTAAGGTTTGAGAAAGAGATTTTAAATAAACATAGGGTTTTCTAAATTTTTACACCCTAACATATATAAGAATTTAAATTTTATATGCAAAAGAATATATATGATGCAAGGTTTTGTAAAAGGAGGTTATTTTGAATTAGTTAATTTATAATTAACATGCATAATCAAAACAACACATTAATACTTGTAATAATGATAGTAAATAAAATGATAGCCCAAATACACAAGAGGATATGAATACTTATATGTACATAATGTAACAAATAATATTTAGATGTGTAGATAGTAGAAATAGGTTGATCTGAGATTGGAGATGCTTCATTTTTAGATTGGAACTAGAAAATTCCCTAGTGTTGGACTGTACAAATATTATACGGTCTTTATTTGATTATATATAATTATGAATAGTATTATATGGTATAGGGCCCTTTTTTAGTGAGGTTTTCTAACTTCATTTCCATTCCATTTTCTGGAAATATGATTCACTATATTTCACTCTTGTTCACATAGCCTATCATGACTTGCAACAAAATAGAAACCCTAGATAATTGTAATACCATTCATCAAAGCATTAGATAACAATTGGAGAAATAAATGTGTGGGGAGGTTGTACTACCCTTAGCATTCAACCATTTCTGAACCAATCCAAGTGTTTCACTACATGCCCTCAAGAGGGGTCAAGTCTCATGTACTTCACTTAGGTGTATGTAAAATAGTGAATGTGATTTAAACCAACCCCCTATGAGTTACCTTATGTAACTTGACACAAATATAGTGGGATAACTAAATAGTAGATAATGTACCCAACAAGTTAGTAATGTGATGTAGTGTAGTTCATCTTCTAGACTAAAACCTTTTTTCCTTTGAAGACATTTGAAAATTCTTAGATCGACTTTTCTCTTGCTAAGACATGGTTTGAAGACCTTTACATGCCTAGAAATAGAGGAATCCAGACTCTTTGACTTGGATGATTGTTTTATAATTGTAGTAGTGACTACTCTAAGTGATATGAAACTACTTTTGGAATATTTAAGAGAGCCTTGATTGATTTTGGATTGATATTTGTAATAGGAGCTTATGAAAGTTCTAGGTGAGTAATAAAGTGATATTGACTTGCTAACATAATATTGTGTAGGTGAAATATTATGATAAGATCAACCCTATGAAGATGAAATGAAGCACTTGATATATCCAAATTGAAATTTTAGTCAGACATAAGGACGATATTGTCCTCTGAATCGTAATCACCTCTATCTCAAACTGTAAAACGATTTTCTTAGGCTACATTGATTCCTAATCAAGAGTTTTGGTATGATTCTAGAGATAATTTACTACTAATTTGGTTAATTAAAAAATTCATAATACATGAACTCAGAGTGGTTGCTATGAAAATTACAGAAATATCTAGAGATGTGTGTTGATTGGTTTCAAAGACATTTTTTCTTACAAGGGAAAATAAAACAACTTATCATTTTCCAAGGATCAGTTTCCAATTGAGAATCATAGAAACATCCACCTTTAGCCGTATAGCCCTTTAAATACAACTAATCTTTTTGGAATTCATAGATGTATTCCCTCTTTCTTAAAAGTATGGAATGACATCCCTATCTCAACCCTTAAAAATTTTCCCATATTTCATTAATGAGACTTCCCCTTTACCCATGTTGAACCATTAATATATTGCTAACGTCTGTTCTGTGTAACATATCACTCAATGATTTGTTGTGAGAATATTAACCTATAATTTATGATAACAAATCACTACCTAGCACAAATGTTAACTTCCTAATCATTCTATATGGATACAATCTAGCAGCATTTTTGGGAAGTGTTATAAAAAAGGGGTGCAAATTATCACTAATGGAGCTTGTTGAAACCCCATCAGAATAAGCACCAAATAAGGTTTTAAAAAAAATGAAATATTTTAATAATAGATTTCAAAATACTTGGGACCTAATCCCACTTATGTTCAGGCTCCACCACATATTGTCTTCCTTTATTATCTTAAATCCTGAACATTTATATTATTGTTACATCCAATCTATGGGGGATAATATTATTTGATGCGGCATATGCAAATATTTATTCAGTGAGAAAATCATTATCAAGCCGGTAAATTATCTCCATTCCTATCATGATGCCTCTTTTTTCCTAAGTAATCTCTCGTTTTTGCAACCTAAATCACTTTTTTATTCAATATCACATCTTTCCAAAATAACCAAATGAACTCAAAAAGCGTTATTCAAAATGCTACGAGTTAATTGTCATCAAACAATACTGAACTCATTCAACTACTGGGTCCATATCACCTTATATCCTTACTATCATAAAATGAAATGTAATACTAGGCTGATAACTCCTACTAATCCTCTACACAAATACAATTACCATCCAACCAATCTAAGAGGTGCATGGTTCCGAATGCAAAAAAAATCTAACTTCAGAGATAGATTGTGTTACCCTTGTGTAATACCACCACACTCGAATTCTACTTTGCTAATAGAACTTAGGTGCAATCATTGGATGATAGCAGAGCCTCTTTTTCAAATTAAATTAACAACATGTCCACCTCTCCTCCTATAACTTCAATTGAAGAGACGCTTGGTCATTAGTAAGAGGATACTTTTTTGTGAAACTAATCAAATTAAGGAACCTACTCTAGCCCCAGTGCATTCCAATACAACATTATGAAAAGAATATAACTTGGATAAATATTCAAACAAATCAAAACCAGGCACTTCATCAAATCTAGACAACCTTTTACAGAGGAAGGCCCATCAAGTATAATAATGGATCAAACCCCCTATAGAAATATGTCACCCAAAATATGTCACCTTTTTATTGAACAGCCAAACTAGTTAGGTTGCTATAATCTACAAAATTCTATACATATACTTTAAATATGATGGAGAAGATGAATAATATAGACCTGAAATGTCACCAGTGGTATGATTTAGCATTTCCTGGCCAATTTATCAACTACAAGAATTTGTTAAGAAATTCAGCATGTTTCAAAATATTAGAATGAGGTAACCTCAGTGCCAACCAATTTATCTATTTGAATGTTCTAATTTAGTATCCACTTAAAACCTCCTCCATTATATGTTGCACACTTATCATGGTAAACATTTCCTAATCCCTAACTTCCTCTGTCGTTTGTTCCTCTGTCGCGTTTCACCTGATCACCTACCATGCTTTGGATTGGCCAGAACAAGGGAATATTGGAGACACGACTAAAACTCTAACATGATGCCCTTCTCCCTTGGTGGCGGCTTTTGAACCTGTCCCTTGTTGCAAAACTGATTGATGGCGCCTAATAAAATTTGGCAATGAAAATACAACACCAATCGCTTTATTTACGATGGCTTTTGAGATGCAAATTCAGACCCCCCTTCAAGAAAATCAGGGATACAGTTTCTCCCGACCTGGTCAAAAGCAGGGTCGCTCCTTTGATACAGGTCGAGTTGTCTCGATCTCTCCTACAAATCTCAAAATGATATGAATCATTTAAAAAATGATGGATCTTTCTTTCAAGAGCATGGATAGATTCCAACTTCGCTTCAGAAAGCGGTTGCTCAGGACCCCTCCTGGTGGAGATAAGTCCACTTCTTATGCTTCATTCATCGTGTGTTCCCCAACACAGGAGAGTACCAAAAATGAGGCCTTGAAAACCTCCCAGAGTTCCCCGACGCTGAATAGAGAGGATCTACTTATAAACATTCTTGAGGAGGAAAATCTCTCCCATCTGAGTCTCAGATTCAAATTCCATAAATTTGGCCTAACTTTCTCCGCTCCATGAATGGATGCCCAGAGATGGAGAGAAAAAATAAAGGTAAGATTGATCTTTATCCATGTTCTAAAGCTTATACTTCATTGCTGTCTTGAAACCCTACTGATAGGATTAATCTTTAGCAGCATTGGTTGGGGGGAACATGGGCTGTGTCCAACCTGGTAGCCGTCCTTCGACCCATTAAGGTTTCTTTTGATACCTACCATTTTGTTTGTTTTACCATGACTCCGTTAAACTTTGGAACAGATCTTGTCTCATTGCTATAGGTGATACTATTGATCAGTGTAGCAGTTTGATGTAAGACCTCTATTGCAAACACATATACATTTTCCTCATATCCTGGTTGATATTGATACCTGACAACCCTTACAGCATAAATCATCTTCAGATTGGAGAAAGGCTCTGGGTAACAGAGGATTGACTATAGGACTTGCCTTCGATGTCG